>JAJGQC010000253.1:0-25000 GCA_021014325.1 Plazaster borealis
ACACAAATTTGCAAAAAAAAGGATTTCTTGCTTTTACATTACTGAATACAGTGGGGTTCCGGTGCTGAACACGCCATTATTTATTGAAATACTAGAGAATAATGGTAGCTGGCAGGAGGTCAGCAAAATGGCTTCCATGCGCACCCATGAAAGGAACCAGTCGGTAACATTGGCTTCTCCAAAGAAAATGCCCTTGCAATGTCCCTGGGAAGCCTCTCGACTCCATGAAGTATTGATGGTGTACTAGAACTTAGAAGGTCCACTGTACGAATCCTCCCCAGGCACCTGCTGATATTTCTTCTACAGGAAACTGTTTACTCTCTGACAGGTTCTCATCTGTTTGTCTTAAGGGAACTGTTTGTAATGTAATGAAAGGCACTTCTATGCTACTGTTATAAAAATTGTTTTCCATTGGAACTATTTGACCAGTTTAAGTTAAATCATATTCATTGCTCAAACATTTGATGTGGTTTATTGGTGTCAAGAATGAAGGAGAAACAGTAAATTCTTTAATCTCATTTTTGTATCAGACACTGTCTAAGACGAATCTGTCACGATCAAAAACCAAACTTTCATCACAGCTACACGTTTGTAGCATTAAAGCTTGTCCTGCACATCAAACTCACGTGCTGGTGTCTGAGTCATTGGAGTTTGGGTTCGAGTCCCAGTCGTGACACTTGTGTCCTTGAGCAAGACACTTAACTATAATTGCTTCTCATCACCCAGGAGTAAATTGGTACATGCGACGATAGCGATTGTTGATGTGCGTAGTTAGCAACCTGTGCGCCCATTTTGTTGCCGGTGCTGCATACTCCTAAGGAGTTGAGATGGTTTCAGGAATGCTTAGGGTCCAAATGAACGGGGTTGGTAAAAGTGTAAGGTGCTTTGAGAGGCCAACTTTGAGAGGCTGAAAAAAGTGCATAATAACTAAATAATATTATTGCTACAGTAACATATAGATCTTGCGGTACCCACTGCTAAAACATAGGATTCGAACTGCCTCTAGCCACCGGGCTAGCTCGATGGTCTAGTGGTAAGACATCTGCTCTAGCAATGCAAAGGTCGTGGGTTCGAATCCCACCCGAGTGATTTGCCTGTGGATTTTGTTCACAGAACTCGGGGAAAGTACTGAGTATAAAGTGCTTAATACACATCGGTGTAAGGGTAAAAACAAAATTATATACAGTAACATACTTGACATTAAAATTTGACAGGTCTTTTTCTTCTCCTAGAACAGTATCACACTATTATTGAGTATTCATGTTCTCTTCACCGCTAGAAACACGTTGAGTGTGGTAGATCAGTCTGATTTCACGGACTATAAATACTTCATGTTATCAAGTATTCATAGGCAATGGTGCCAGTTCCCAAAATATTGTCTTTAACTCCATAACTCATAGTTGATGTTCCATTTTCTGGTCACGGACCTTTCGTGTCCATACAAATACAACATCGGCATTAATGATATCTAGATAGTAGCATTTAATGATGCAGTACAAAATACAAAGAAAATGTTGTAATCTGCGAGTACGATATATGGCACATTAAGCCATAGACTTTCTGTTAAATGCAGGATCGAGTGCTGTGGTGTCGCTGTTATGTTTGCACCATTAAAGAGCAGGTGCATTGAAAAACATAATTGTTTTATAGACAAATTACAGGATTGGTAATTATCAGAAAAAGAAAATAGTTGATTAGAGTTTAATCAGAAAGCTCACTGATTATGAAGTTCAGACCACTACAAATCCTCCAGAAAAGTAGCATTTGCGACACAAATTCACCATTTGAATTGCTATATTTTTGTCTTTAAAGGTATCGTACACGTTTGGTTATGACTCAAAACAAATATTAGCATAAAAACTTACTTGGTAACAAGCAACGGGGAGCTGTTGATAGTATAAAACATTGTAGGAAACGACTCCCTCTGAAGTAACGTAGTTTTTGAGAAAGAGGTAATTTCTCACTAAAATAATAAAAACTGCTTGCAAGAAGTTTTTATTCCTATCTGAAAGCACACAAATTTGTACAACAAGGGTGTTTTTTCTTTCACCATTTTCTTGCAACTTCGACGACCAATTGAGCCCAAATTTTCACAGACTTGTTACTTTATGCATATGTTGGGATACACCAAGTGAGAACACTGGTCTTTGACAATTTCCAATCGTGTTCAGTGCCTTTAACAGTGTGCTTTTATTTTTGTCATATATCAACCAGTCAAGACCAGGGCAACAGAAGTTGTGGCCTCCAAGACCAGGGCAACAGAAGTTGTGGCCTCCAAGACCAGGGCAACAGAAGTTGTGGCCTCCATGGTGGTTTGTGTATTTCCAGGCCTGGCTTATTAGATAAAATACTTCTTGAAACAAGGACAAATAATGAGATATTTTGGAAAAATAATCCATATATACCCACAGGTCGCTTGTAGTTCCCACTTAAAAGTCACACAGTGTGAAGTCGGCCTTTTTTATGGGCAATGCTACATCATTATTGGAACGCAAAACTATGTGTTTTGTGCAAATACTGCGTGCAGGGAGTTTTGTTAAATTCTTTGGATGATTAGTTGGTGAACCACTTGGCTGCGTTAAAAAATTGTAGGGCTTGACGCAGCTCAAAGTCAAAACGCAAATTGTCTGTCAAGATGACATATATCGGGAACTATCTTTTGTCGATTAAATAATTTGTTGTAGTTTAAATTTTTGTTTCCGTTGTAAATATCTTGTAAATTCCCTTTAAAACAAAATATTAAAAAAACACAGCTGAACCGCATATGAATCTGAACATAAACATGCAGTAATAGTTAATCTGCAAAAGCTTCATCCAAAAAATCCCTACATTAATTTTTTTTTATAGGGGACACATAAAAACCATAAGGGCAGTAATACTGTTAGTTTGCTTTTTTTTTCTTCTTTCTTGTTTAGTGTGTGTATACATTGCAAAACCGAACCAATAGCACAAAGAAAATAAATCCTCTGGGGAAACCAATTTTCTCTCCGGCTCGTGGATTTTCCTCGTGGGAGGAATAAAAAATACACAAACTGATCGGATAGGAGAAAGCTAACACTGTCCGAGACACGTGCACTTCACGCGGCGGGCACGAGCAATTTGCCAAACGAAGACGTTATTATTAAGACAAAGAAAATTGTCTCTGCTGGAAACACACGCGCCCTTGCAAGCAGTTCATTTCCCATTGTGTAAACAGACTTTCACCTCCGTAGCTTACCAATCAGGCTGATTTCCTCCACAAATTAACACCGCCATCCAAACAAACCAGGGACACTGAGGTTTTTTTTTTTCCTCTCTCCTTCACTTCTCCCTTTTTTTTATACATCTAAAACCGAGGATGAGTTCCCCAAGATTGCATGGCCATGGCCCGGGCAGGTTCCAGTGTACACAAAGCCAACGATCTGCCCAGCCAAATCATTTTGTCGCGCAAACATTTGGCCAGGCCTATCGATTACCTCTATCTCTGGTGAGACATCGCCATGTCTCCGTTTGTGTAATGAGGAGTCATCTACAAACAAATTTTCTATGACCTGGCTCAGGTGTAATTCGTCTCACTTGATGTGTCACCCATGTCGCACTGCTAATGCATATTGCACCAAATTGCAACCCTGATCAAAACCGCTATAGAAGCCAAGGGGACATCAGGAGTTTCAAGGGGAAATTAAATAGTCGGTTTCTCTGGGATGGGTTTGGGAAGACTTTCAGGAGGGGTAGGGGGTAAGCATTCTCATCTTCTGTAGTATTTTTGCATAAAATTCTACACAAAGGTCTGTGACAATTCTCCAAAATGGTGGCCGTAAAACAAAAATCAATTGGGAAGCATCCTGGCCTGATTGAAAATTGATCAGTTCCAATTTGAGAAAAGAAACAAATGACAGAGAAGGGTCCAGACTTTTAGACAGAAGTCATGGCCTTCATGCAGCTTATGGACTTGGTGTCATTTGTCTCAAGAGTTTTCTTGCCCTTTCAAAAAACCTGACCGTCAAGACCAAAAGTACAGGATCGGACAATATCAGAAATAGCTCGCCGCACTAATGCTAAAAATAGAAGCTCAGCGCCCCGATCTCAGACAACGTGTCAAAGTTCACCGATGTGCGCGCGCACATGTCCAAGCTTTATGTTTAACTCGCATTTTAACGACTGTACTACTGGTGCGCCGATGTGGTGATCGCGTGAATTTGGGTTTTTTGAACAAAAGTGACGTCTTTAGTGCAGAGTGCTATTGTTTTTGATCAGTTTAAATCTACAAGCTAACTGACTATAATGTTCATACCTGCATTAGTCTTCCGCAAATTAATTTCCATCTGAAATACTGTCAAAGTCAAGAAAATAGTAAATGAACATCCCATTAATCACTGTTATTATAATGCCACAACTTCTTTAAAAAACATAACCATTTTCCATTGTCACTAAAATGTGGCCACTGAACTTGATGAAATTTTAACAGGTTGTCTGTATGGTGTGTTTATTGAAAAATATAAACATCCCTTACAAAGATTACTGCCTTTTGATTGATTTTAGAGCCTGTCACATTATATGTCTGATTTTTACCAGAAAGCCGCGCGGACATGGTGCGCTGTACACGCAGTAAACAATGTACTGTACCCGTAGCAACCAATGTACTATCCCATAGCAACCAATGTACTATCCCATAAAAACCAATGTACTGTACCCATAGAAACAATGTGCTATACCCATAGCAACCAATGTACTATCCCTTAGCAACCAATGTACTATACCCATAGCGACCAATGTACTGTACCCATAGCAACAGCTACTTCTTGGTATCTAGACGTCCAGGCACAATGTTATAAAACAAATATTGACTGCTTGTACTCGTGCTATGGTGAAAACTACGACTCCCTCGGTGATCCTGGAGCGATCTATTTTCCCAAGGTGAAGGACAATACAACGAGCCGAGGATCACCTCGGGAGTTGTAGTTTTAACCCTAGCCGCAGTAAAAGCAGTCAATATTTGTATGCTGGTGGATGTAAATTAATGTACTCTGACAAAAACCAATCTTGTTCTTTACTTTTGTTTAAGTTCTGAAAGTTCGTACAAAACCAATGGCTTGAGATGTGATCTTGTTGCATTGGGGCAATTCAATGTTTCCAAAAGTACAAGATTTTCCTAGATGCTCATAATTCCTTTGTCCTTTGGATGGGACGTAAAGCCATAGGTTCTGTGTGTTGTGTAGTGCACGTAAAATAACCAAGTACACTTATCGTAAAGAGAAGGGGTTTGCCTCGGTGTTTCTGGCATGGTTGGCTGCAGATTATGCCACATCACCTTGTAAACCCTTACAAGGTGCAGCATGTATACAAATGGGTCTTAAAACTCAAACATAGCTTTGCATACCTGTCGTTAAAATAGTGTGCGCTTTGAGACGCCCGTCAGGTAGAATACAGCACTAAAAGAACTGTGTATTATTATTATTATTATTATTATTAACCTATTTTGTGAAAGCAGAAAAGAATGATAACTGCCATCATTACATATGCTACAATCATTACTCCTCTGTACTAATATTAGGTAGAAACATTTTCACCTAGGTTTGTTCCACCAATCTCTTTTCCTGCCCCCTTGTACCCCCCCCCCAGGTCGTTACACACTTTATGACACTAGTGAAGGAGGAGTGTGCTTAAATTATTACTTATGGCAGGAATTTGATTTGCACTCTCTGATAAAAAAGTTGCTCTAGCCTCACCCAGGCCTGGTAGTTACACTTTTGAAACATTCAGCGCAGGAAAAACCTGAAAGAAGTTAGAACCTTTGGATGGTGGCCAAATTATGTAAGACAAGACCAAAATCTGATTTCAACACTATGACTGATGAGAGACGCTTTAGGGCAAGCTGCAGGAAATGAAAGAGACTGAGAATGATGGAATAAGCGCCAGATAAAGCCCCTTAAGATACTATAAAAGAGGATGAAATAGCGATTTGATTAATAAACCTGCTAGATGAACCAACCGGCACACTCTCCATCCTGTGAAAATCATATTAAATACCATAATTTGGCTGAATCGCTGCGTGCCCTACAGATTTTTAGGGGTAAAATTTTCCACTTCCTCCGCCAAACACGGACAGTCCAAGGTACAGCGGTGTTTCACCAGTAATCCATTAGCATAGTTTGGATGCGTGTTTGTATTAAGGAAAAAGGGGACCCAGTTTCCATAGGGTTTGTTGTGTGTAGGATTTTCTTGGAGAGAAACTTGGTGTCGTCGCTTACAGCTTATCCATCACGGGGCCCAAGCCGCACGAGCGAAAAGTTGTTCATTAATTAATGGCACCAGTTGCCGGCTGTTTTGCGATGATGATGTTTGCCGATTGATCTCTGCATTCTCATAGAGCCGAGGGGCGAAAGTACTTCTCGTAGGTCCAGTCAATAATCTTGGAGACAAGAAATTGGATAACTCATTCAAGAGATGGGTGTTGAAAGATTGTAGTGAGTAGTCAGCGTTGAGAATCAAGTGAGATTTAATGCCACTCAAGTGAGATAACTCCAAACAAGGACATTTGTTGGCTTTTGTTTTGGGTTTTTTTTCTTTCTTTTCTTCTTGAAAAACATTCAAAAATGGAGAAGAGCTGTGATTGGTTACCACAATAACTTAAATCGTCTATCTAATTGGCTCCATGAATCATTGAGCTCATATAGGGGATCTTTATTCAATGGTTGATCTGTGGTGTTAGACACTGACAAAATGGCAAGAGGGCTGTCGTACTACTGGGGTTGGTCAAACTCTAGTACAATGACACTTAAGAGGTGGTCACAGCCCTTTTGGGCTATGTGTAATCCAATGAGAACGTTTCTTTAAAGTGTCAGGAAAACATATTTGCTCTTCTTTATCTTGACTCGTGTAGAACATTTACAGAATCTCTTCAGAAATGTCAGACTTTGTCCTTGTTTTGAACATCACTCGATCAGTGAAAAATTATTGTGACCCAGTTTATATTGTCCTTCTTATACCCAGTGGATTGCCCCCCTCGGAATTAATTACTCTCCCTGCAGGTGGTCCTATTATGAGGATCCTATCACAAGTTATACACACCACCAGTCACTGTCGTACATCCCACAGAAAATGGTTTCACTCAAATTGTATATGGAGTCCCACTCCCTTCCCACTCAACGATTGTCCGTATCGAAAGTCACATGAATCAGAGCCCTGGAACAGCGCTTGATCCAACACGGTCGAGCCGGCCTGGTGAAATTCACACCACGGCAGGCAAACAGCTGTAACGGGAGACACCCGACATGTGCGATGCGGCCGTTGTTTGGCCCAAGAGAGAGTCCTATCATAAAGCCTTGTTCCTGCTCTTCTTCTGTGAGGCTAATTTGTAAGGTGATCCTGTCGCTGATCTTGCCGAGTTCACCTATCTCATCAGACGTGCTGCAACTTCTCGTCATGCTCATCAGTGACAATGAGAATTTTTTCGCTCTTGCAACAAATTAAAAAAAAAGGGGGGGTTGGAAGGGCTGACACATTTCAGTACGGAGTGCAGAGAGCACTGACAAAACCTGCAAGTGAAAATGAGGTGCGAAGCAACGAGAAAATAAAATAATTTGGGTTTGTCGCTGGCCCACATAATTCAATCATGATTATTAGCCTCTTCCGTGAGTCTTCACCTCGCACAATTCTTATCAAATTTTTCAAGAAATTTACAAACGGTGTCGAAGCAATATTTAGCGCATTCTTTTCACATAAAGTGAATCATGTGCCATTACCTTTTACACTCTGAATCGAATTGAATTTCTATCATCTGGAATTTGTACAAATCAGTTTGATTGTTTGTTTGGTTGGTTTGTTTCTATCTGCACAACAAACTTGAAAATACACCAAATAACAACGGTTATAATTTTTAATGAATATGTAATAAGGTACAAATGGAGGTAACATCCAGAGGAGGTATAACCCTCCTGTAGTGGAGTACCCAGACTGCAATTGGTATCAAAACTATACTAACTGCATGTGAAAATGCACTATAATAATAAAAGATAATATACTACCCCTAGGTGAACTAATTATATGAATTATGATAAAGAAAAATGAAGTATTAATGCCCTGCTGATTTTGAACATGAATGACATGATAAATTAGTGCAAAGAAAACTTGTATACTTGCCCAAATAAAACTCTTTAAGACGGCTAAGGAACAGTTGCTGGTCTCCCTTATGCCACTTATGACGAATAAAGCGATAAATAGTTCAAGCTTAAGCAAAACTATATCAAACTGAAATGCTCAGTTCCGAAATTAAATTTGTTTTTTCCATTTTTTAAAACAAAAGTAATGTTTGAGAAGTGTAATGCATTGCTTTGATTTTCTCGCAACCATTGTGTTCCATAAAATGATAAGTTGTAAACAAAATATGACTTTTATTGTAAGAATGTTCATGTGCCATCAGCGTTAAAATTGGCAGACACCGGTGCTACATGTATAGAAATGTCCATTATTATTGTTGGTTTTTTCCTTTAACCCTTAAGAGACCACTGTGACCACGAACAGCTTGTACGAAAATGCCCAAAGCAGCCGAAAACGGCTGCAAGATCTGATCTACTTCCACTCAACCAAAAAAAGTCAAAGTAAAGATCATGACCTGAATTGACATTTTCCAATGTTTCCCATGTTAACATAGTATCTATGTTTCAAAAACAAAACCAAATTTTTGTCATGTCTCGGCGTATGGTGATGACTATACAGAAAAGAATGGTCTCTAAAGGCTTAAGATTATTTCGTTCCAGCAATCACGGGGAAAATGTTTCAAATACTGATGAACTATTCCTTTTTGCTACGTAGAGTGTTGTGGCTAATCAGGCTAGTGCATTGGACTCAAGTTCATTTCGATGGCTGAGTTATCAGGGTGTGGGTTCGAATCCCGGTCACGACACTTGTGTCCTTGGGCAATGCACTAAACCATGATTGCTTCTCTTCACCCAGGAGTAAATGGGTACCTATGCGGGCAGCGATGGTTCTTGTGATTGATTTAGCTTGTGCGATACATACTTTGCAGCACAGACTGCATACTCCTCAGGGAGCTGAGATTGTTTAAAGGGTCTGTATACATTTGGTAATGACTCTGAAAATGAAGGGCAATAAAAACTCTTGGTAAGAAGTACAGCAGCTTTGGATAGTATAATGCATTTTGAGAAACTTTTCACTTTGAAGTACTGCGGTTATGGAAAAATATATCACTTTTTATCCCAAAAAATTTGAATCTGAGAAGCGTTACTGACAGTGACGTTTCTCAGATTGTTTATTCCAATTGTAGATTACTCTTCTTGCGTGGACATAACCACTCCAGACTTTCGGCAATATCTCAAAAACACTACCACCTTTTGAAATGAAATTTTCACAGGTTAGTTTTATGGTATATATCTACAATTATATATGATTGAAACAAACCGTGGGTTCCAATTACCAAACGTATACAGTCCCTTTAAGGGATAACATTAGTGGCCCACTGTCACTAGCATCAAATATGGCGAATACCGGCTCTACATAAATGTCCATTGTTACTGTTATTATTGGTGTTACTACTCTTTAATTAAATTTCTTTCTTGTTGTCTATACTCTTGGCCTGTAACAGAAGATCTGGACATTTTTGGTGAATCATATGAGATTGAGGCAAGCTCTGAGTATGGATTCCGTCAGCGATCCAACACCGCCGTCCGTTTGGAGAAACTCCGTAATGACCGCATGGCGCAGAAGAAATGCAAACGTATTCAGTGGAAAGGAGAAGCATACATGGAGTTTCCAGGTGAGTTTTTCAGACTTTAAAAGCTCTGATTTTGAAGGAACATCGCCAGATTTTTTCACGTGGAGAATAATAAACAGAATTTGAACTCTCTGAACAAATTTAGAAAGATGACACTTACACTCTTTAAAGGCATTGTATACGTTTGGTAATTGGAGCCTATGGTTTGTTTCAAACCTATATAGTTGTAGACATATACCATTAAACTAACCTGTGAAAATTTCATTTCAAAAGGTGGTAGCGTTTTTGAGATATTGCTGAAAATCTGGAGCAGTTATGTCCTTGCAGGAAGAATAATCGGCATTGAAATACACACTCTCAGAAGCGTTAATCTCAGATTCAAATGTTTTGGGGGATAAAAAGTGATATATTTTTCCATAACCGCAGTACTTTGAAGTGAAAAGTTTCGCAAAATGCATTATACTACCCAAAGCTGCTGTACTTCTTACCAAGTGAGTTTTTATTGCCATTAATTATCAGAGTCATTACCAAACGTGTACGATGCCTTTAAAAGCTAAAATCATAAAAAGCTGAATTGGGAAATTGTCAATAAAAGTAGTGATTAAAAGTTAGTTGAACTTTTTAGACTTTGAAAAACCGATGTGAACTAATTATTTTGTAAAAATATGTTGTAAACAAGTTTTTGTGTTTAGATTATGTGTAAGGATTTCAGGTGCACAATGCACTGAGCAATGAAGCCAGTACTGCAGTCACTGTCGACATGCCATGCGCCAGTTTAGCCAACTGAGAAATACTTGTAACTTTGAGGGTTGTTTATATAGGCTGGGTACGGGAGAACAAGATAAAAAGAGAATCTTAAGCTAAAATTAAATGATGACCAAAACATTGACGTTTCTTGCAAGTTGGCTCAGAATGCAAAGTGGGGCAAGGTTAAATGAAGGCTGTAGTCATTCTGAGTGTCGTTAATAATTCAAGTTAAGGAGGTACAACTTGAGACGTTAAGCGCAAGCTCTGAGTGTCAGGGTGACAGACCTATAAGCCGGGGATTATGGGTCATTACTCAAGATTCTGATCACCGCTGACCAGGAACAAACTTGATAAAGCTAGTAAGCAGAATGTGTATTTGCTAAGCAAAAAAGTTGCGGGGGCACCAGTCGAAAAGCAATGAACATGAATGAAATTTATCTACAGCACTTTTCACACTACTGGAAAGAAAACCCTAGGAAATTCCTGGGGAATTTGAACCCCACCACTGGGCTGTCTTGCTTTTTCATGGAAGTTTGCCAGGTTTAGCAATTCAAGTGTGAAAAGGTCAACCAAGTCTTCCTGTAAATTTTCTGTGGAATTCATGTAGTGTGACATGGACTTACTTGGGTTTTCTTTATATTTTATTTACTTCAGAGCAGCTTTATGAAATTTGGCTGTTAACTCTTTAACCCGGGCCCGATTAAATGCAAAAACTAGCACAGCACAAAGCAGAATTTAGGTTAACGTCCATAATGCCATGTCTATCATTTTTGGGTGATGGCTACCAACCACCATTGGTCACCAATATAAACTCTAACACATTCTGGTTTTAATCTCAATCATTAAAATCGCTGCGTCGGTACAACATTGTTCTATCTCTTTTTTGTAATAACATATCTTCAGGATTTGTGTGTACATTCAGGATACTTTAAGTGAGATACAACATTTTGACGAGCTTTCAAACTAACTTGCATGAACATGTTGCCATGTTGTTGCACTGACACAACAAAATGCAGGCTATGTATTTAATTACTCATTACATTATTTCTTGTCAAATATAATATGTACAATACTAACGAGAAAATAGAATTAGCTGTTGCAAACTGCCTACCAACCAAAAGGACCTTCGAGAAAGACTCAGCTAGGGTCGAAACGTCAGGCCATTAACTTCTATTTTTGTACAATATTTACAGTAGAAGTATCCAAGATAGTTGGAAAAATACAAATTGTTATGGTGACAGAGGGAAAAAAGCCACTATATTTTGGGCCTTTCATTACTGTTGTGGCAGTGTTTAAGTTGTTATAACATAGAGGTGTTAATCATGCTGATAGGCATGCTCAGGCTGTTTCTAGATCGTAATCAAGTTCATCATAATGATTTCCCTGCTGAATTCGTAATCAGTTAATCGACCATACAAGACATGGTTTACTGATGTCAAAATTAACTAGATTATACTCTAAAGAATTAGTTGTTTTCAACCATGACCAACACTAATATGTAAGAATGCTAAATAAAAACTAATTTGGTGGCAATGACTGTTTCAGCTGAGTGGGGACCAACATTTGAGAGCCGTGGGCTGAGAATTACAACCTTTCACATGATTATGAGATCACAGTTCTACTGAGAAGAAAGGGAGTATCCCAATTCCACATCAAAATGAAGAGGGCAAGGGTCAGTTGTCATCATACACAGGAACCATCTGAGTTTCCTTCAATGTTGGCTACGGACCTCAAGATTTTAGACTATTTTTCATTTTAACTTCCCGTTTGGATTGGAAAGCAAGATCAGATTGGGGTCATTTTTGTACAAATTTTGTTTGATTTATTGAGACCTTTTTGATGATGTAAAGATAGTTTTAAAAACCATTGCGAACATCAGGAGTGAAGAATTTTGGAAAAATTCAACTTTGAATTAGTGTAATTTGAGACCTGGACCCAGTTGCTTAAGCACAAAAATTATCTAAGCACAAAACATTTGTGCTTAACAGAATAAGGTTACCAGCCAAAATACCATGTCATATGTACAATCTGTGACTGGTATCCTGCATATTTTTGCTCAGCAGAAAGTTGTTGAGCACAATTTTCAGCTTAAAGCAACTCTATGAAATTGGGACTAGGTGACATCATTATGATGTTTTAGGTGCATGTAGAAGCTAAAGTCTGTATGTGTGAAGTTTCAAGCTAGCTTCGCTGGTATGGGAACCTCTGTCGAGAAAGTAAAGTAAGGAGGAGAAGGAGACAAAGAAGAAGAAGAAGACGAAGAAAAAAGAAACGGAACAATTTCTAAATATTGAGATTCCAGTCCCCATTAATAGAGTGTTACCACGTATAGGCCTAATGGGTATTTAGACCTCATTCCCACTTGTCACCAACCTCAATGTATTGGTTTTTCACATCAATAGTCATTAATAATTTTAAGGACACTAATTTAACCAAATTCAAAGACCTTTTGTGGTGTTAAATACCCAGTTTGTCTAAGGTAAAATCATTATTAAATTAGTTTAATAGATACAATACAATATTGATGTGAAACAACAATACATTGAGGTTGGTGAAAAGTTGACTATCACAGAGTGGGAATGAGGTCTCAAAACCCTTCATACGTGGTAACACTGTATTAATGGGGACTGGAATAATCGTAACTATGTTTTTCTGTTTTGAATAAAAGTACATGCAAGTGGACATGTGAGCTCGTGGAAATCATATTTCTTAGTGATATCGTAGTATTAATTGGCATAAATAAATATTTATAATCGGCCAAGCTTATTGTTTTGTCAAATTGTAGATTTTTAATTTTAGGCACATATTAAAATAACATAAAAATGGAAAGTTGTCAGAAAATTCAGCTTTGCTGGTTTGTGATGTGACTGACACATTGAGGGACATGCCTAGATGTTGGTAGCTCTGCTTCTATTGTAGACCTTTTTGGTAAGAGGTCGTCTCACCTGTGTCGCAAGTAGGTGCCAATTACTGAGGGTGAACATTTTACTTTTGACTGCCGACCTCCAGACTGCTATTGTTTTTATCCATTTCCTGCTGATTGCACGCCTGTTAATTAGCCGGTCAGCAGGTGTACTGGTCTCTCCTTGCTTAATGAGACTCGCAGTCATGCCTTGCCAAGGCTTTCGGGGGGGGGGGGGGGGCAAACACACGGATCAAGTAAATGTTTTGTTTTTTTGAAGGTTTAGAAATTATGCCTGGAAGTGGTGGTGCACCTGTGAAACAGCATTTGTGATATTTCTGAATAATCAAGAAGGGTCTGTTTCTTAAAGGTATCATACACGTTTGGTAATGACTCAAAACAAATATTAGCATAAAAACTTACTTGGTGACAAACAACGGAGAGCTGTTGGTAGTATAAAACATTGTGGGAAACGACTCCCTCTGAAGTAACGTAGTTTTTGAGAAAGAGGTAATTTCTCACTAAAATAATAAAAACTGCTTGCAAGAAGTTTTTATTCCTATCTGAAAGCACACAAATTTGTACAACAAGGGTGTTTTTTCTTTCATCATTTTCTTGCAACTTCGATGACCAGTTGAGCCCAAATGTTCACAGGCTTGTTATTTTATGCATATGTTGGGATACACCAAGTGAGAACACTGGTCTTTGACAATTTCCAAACGTGTTCAGTGCCTTTAAGGAGTCATTTCAAAGACCTTTCAGACAAATCAGTCTCCCTCCACATGTAAATATATCAGTGTATTTTTCCCCCATTGTTTTTGCAGATGTTATGTCTAGTCAACGTGTTCCATTTACTTTTTCAGTAAGATTAGGACAATTTAACTTCCTGTTTCACTAGTCTGCAAGCTTTTTCACTGGTCCGCAAGATTTGTCACTGGTTCGCAAGGTTTTTTCACTGGTCTGCAAGCTCTTTCACTGGTCTGCAAGATTTTTCACTGATCTCCAAGATTTTTCACTGGTCTGCTAGCTTTTTCACTGGTCTGCAAGGTTTTTCACTGGTCTGCAAGCTCTTTCACTGGTCTGCAAGATTTTTCTCTGGTCTTCAAGCTTTTTCACTGGTTTGCAAGCTTTTTCATTGGTCAACAAGCTTTTTCACTGGTCTGTATGCTTTTTCACTGGTCTGTATGCTTTTTCACTGGTCTGCAAGCTTTTTCACTAGTCTACAAGCTTTTCACTTGGCCATATTTAAAGTATTACTTTCAACATTGTCATTTGAGTAGGATGCCATTTTGGTTGCCGTTATCCCAAGCTTGTGTGACTTGTCATGATCGTGTTACAATCCTGATAGTTAATCATCTTGATTGTACTTTTATCACCCTCATATTTCCCTCCATTGGTGTTATTCATTCTTTTCACAAAATACGATAATAAGAATCACATCTCATCTGAACAATGTTTGTCTCGTTTACCAGGACCTTGATTCAGGGCATCCTCTCTGATGTCCTCAGAGTCCGCATCCAGACGACCTAAAGTATCTGATTAATATTCTCCGTTCTTCCCACCTGTAATTGTCTCCTCTTTTCCCTTGATAACTCTAGCTCCTTAGGGCAGTTGTAATCTCTAATCCCGGTAATTTCTCTCTCTCTCTCAGCTTGCTCTCAGGAATATCTGTTCTCATTAAAGAATGTTATCCTTGCCATTTAATCAAGAAGACCTCATGTGCATACAGACCACCTGTGTCAGCTAGCTGAGCCTTTTCCCAAACCTCGGCTGGGGCTCCATCTCCGGCTTGGGCTCCGTCATCAATTTTGGAGCAGTGTACATTCTGTACGGTGTTTCCAACGTCAAACGGAGCCTAGAGGCTGAGCCCAAGCCGAGGTTTGGAAAAAGATCCTGGGCTCAATTTCATAAAGCCAGCAAGCATACAAAATTGCTAAGCATAGAAAAATCTTGCTTAACAGAAACTGGCTACCAGCCAAAATTCCATAAAGTTTACATTGTTACAAATGGTGCCCCACCCATATTTTGCTTAGCAAAGAAATTTGCAGTATTTTCTGCTTAGCAGCTTTATGAAATTGAGCCCTGGTCTGTTCAGGAACATCATAGTCCGGTACTTGAGATAAGAAATCAACTTAGCAGTTACTTATGCTTAGCACCGTTGATAAGTTAACTGGCCAAAGTGTACACATTATGTATGCTGGTTTGGTTATCACTAACCTTAACCATTCCCCACCAAAATCCAACTATATGTTTGTTTGATTCTGTTGTGCTGAGGACTGCACTAGTAAACTGACTAGCCTTTACATGGGATTTTGTATACTGCCATAATCAGAGTCCAACAGTTTGGGTGTTGAGTTACCATATGGTGTTGGATTTTGTTCAAGAGAGGTAGGACTCTAGTAAAACAGTCCAGCATATCAAGGGAGTTAGGGTTAAGGGGTTCATGAAATTCCTGTTTCTGTTTTACAGGGTTTTTTTTACTTTACAGTATGTTTATTGGCTTTTTGTTTTACATCTTAATATTGTAAAGCGCCTTGAGCGTCTTTTTAAGCAGATTTTGGCGCTATATAAAAATACTAGTCATTATTATTATTATACTACATTTTCTTCATTTAAGGTGAATTTGGGTTAGGAGGGAAGTGTCAATTGTTACCAACTGTTGTTCTTAGACTCAGAATTTAAATAAATAGATTTATCACTGCCTCTGAAAAATGTTTTTTGAAATACTGAAGTTTTTATTCCCATTCTCTTTGGTTTATAAACACACCCATAAAATCAATCAGTGAAAATTTAGTCAAGTTGTGCGGTCTTTTTTGAGAGAAAAAAACAATTTTGTATTGGCAGTGATTTTGTGCATGTTCTTATTGGGCTATCTTTTCATTACAAACAGTGGATTTAGTCTGAGAAATTTGAATACAGCATTAAGTTGTAACCCAACGAGGCATTGTACCAGACATCATTCAACTTTAACTCGAAAATGGCTTATTCAGAGATTTCAATTAAACTTGTGTTGACTTCCGTACCATTTTGAATATGTATTATTGTCCCTCGTCTACAATGTTTACTTGTCAGTTGTTGTTTTCATTAAAAGCTGACATGACAGAGAAGTACTTTGAAAGGCAATACTCCTCCAGTCAAAATGTCAAAAAGAAAAAAGAAACAAATATTTTTGTGTGGGTTGATTAATCCAGTTACAAGGCTGTTTGTTTGTAAGCATTTTTTTCCATTCGCAATAATTAGCTAAAAGGCTCCAGGGGGAAATTAATCTGACTATTTTCAGATGAAAATCATAGACAAGAAGTCTTGTAATTGGTTTATTAGAAATTAAAAAAAACCTCCCCCAAAAGAACATCTAATGGACTGGCACAAAATAGCTGGTACTGTATGTTTTGTAAACTTCCATCTGGCAATAGACCCTTCCCATGACATATGTAAATTGCACATTGTGCATGCACACAAACACTACACGGCCCAATTTCATAGAGCTGCTTAAGCACAAGAAGTAGCTAAGCACAACAAAATAATGCTTACCAGAGTAAGGTTACCAGCCAAAATAGCATGTCACATGTACAGCCTGTGACTGGTATCCTGCTTACTTTTGCTTAGCAGAAAATTTGTAAGCACTATTTTCTGCTTAAGCGGCTCTATGCAATTGGGCCCTAGTTGGCAAAATGAGAACACATTACGCCTTTTTGTATTGGACTGATGGTGACGTGATGCGCATGCGTTTGTATGCCTGCATAGTGCACAACTCTATGGCGTTTGCCAACCAAGATCGTATGTACGCATTCGTGAATGTAATTAGTATATTTCATGGGAAGGGTCTATTGTTCAGACTATGCTAGGATTCAATCTTCGGGCCATGACTACCGTTACCAAATTATCTATCTTGAAGCTTTTTCATTTCTCTTTCCTGGGTACAGAGGAAGACCTTGATGAGTTGTTCTCCAAAAAGAAACTCCTTAAGAAGAAGATAGACTTATCTGATCGACGTCTATCGATTCTGTCGGCACAGCTAGAGCAGAATCCAAACCAAGCCAACAATCCCTTTTCGGAGTTTGCAAAGTTTGATGGCAAGGTGAGGATTTTAAGACATTAAGCTACTCCCACAGGGGAAGAATGCTGTCTTTTCCACCCAGGCTGTTTTGGGGTTTTTTTTTTTAACATATATTTTCCTGTACCTGCCAATGACTCTGTATTAATGAGCCATATCCCCCCTCCTACTGAAGAGCAATGACCCCACCCCCGTAAAAAAAAACCTGGCTATTCAACATCTAGTAGAGAGGATTTTCATCTGTAAAACCACTTCTGGTCCTCTAAAAAAATCACACTCCCAACTCAGCGCCTTACGGTCAGTTTGAGACCTTGAAATGGCTGACATTAATGTGAACTCATTCACTGGCCCCACAAAAACATCTTATGCTTTCTCTGCATGCAAAACACCACAGAACATAAACAAACGAGTCATTACTTGGTGGGTGCAGCGCGATGACCAAAAAAGCTTGTCGACCCTTTTCCCATGATCAGTGCCCATGATACATTGCAAAATGCAAAATTGTCTCTCCTGGGCAAATTGTAGCGAGCGCATCATTATTGTGAATCACACGTATTATGTTGTATAAACCACTTGCATGCATATCATGCAGTTATCCTGACTGGCATTTTAGAGGATTTGACAAGCAAGTTTTAACCTCTATTTGGGAAAACTGATGTCAAAGTTCCTCACTTTTGATACTTTAACCTATAAATTAAAGACAAGGTAGATGCGTAATCCCAAATAGTGAGTTCAAAAAGGAACCCAGATGATCCTCCGGTTAACACTACAGGGAAAATTCTACTTGAGGTGCATGCAGTTAAGACACTCACAATGCCATTACTATCCCCAAAACTGGACATCAGTGGTTGACGACTGCATATGCAAAGGGTATATAACAAAGCTTTTCTTCTATTGTCCCGCATCTCTATTTACAGGCTCATTCTGGAAGCTCAAATATTAAGAAGATTGATATCTACCTAGCAATGTGTGAAGGGGATGCCCGTGAGTTTCCGCTTACTATTTACATTATGGGTAATGCCAAGGTGCTTGACCTTATCGGTCTTATATGCTGGCACTACACCAATGACGGCTACCAGCCACAGCTAAGGTGAGTACCTCTCTAGTAGGGAGAAACGATTCCTGATGTACCATTATTTTGTATTATTTTATTGGATGGATTGACCTTTTACTTCTTATCATGACTGTGCAATTATACATTGATTTGACCTGTCAATCATGCGATAAAGATCGACCAATAGGTGGGCAGTGCTTGTGGTAGTGGTCAAACGCTCTTAAATATCATGGTAGCCTAGCTCATGAAACTAAGACCTCAAATTAATAGGACTTTGAACTTCATAGAGGCAGTTGCCCCTGCAGTGCCCCTTTTCATTGACTTGCTGCCCCTTGAAATTGTCAAGTAGATAATACAGATTTTCTCACAGAAGAGATTTTATCAAAGAGAGATTGTTGCCCATTGAGGGATGAAGAGTAGATGTGAACAGCTTAGTCAACTGAAACGAATCTGAATGAGCCTTTTTGAGATATGGTGGACACTATAGGAGTGCACTGTTTTGTTAGGGTGTATGCAGACAAATTTACCCAAACCTAATAGTGTCACAGTATTATGTCCGCCATATCACAAAATGGCTGATTGCATTCCCGTCGTCAAAATGCCCGTCTTGGAATAAAAGTCAGAGGCTAAAGGATTCAACAACATCAATTCTGTATTGCAGAGAGAATGTGGAATCGTATTGCCTGATGATTGCTGAGGAAGATGGTGAGGTGGATACGGATTTCCCGGCTCTTGATAACCGGGAGGCCTTCTCTAAGTTTGGCTTCAACACGCTGGCTCTGGTACCCCTTGACATACCTGAGGATGATGAGAGTGAAGGCTCCAACTCCAAGCAAGAGGGATGTGTCATCAACATGTGAGTACCAGACTATAATAGTTGCAAGTATACACCGTGCCAGTGAAGCATCTTTAAAACAATTTTTTAGTTTTATTTTATTTTATGTTTTGATTTGGGATTGAACACTGCCTGGCTACACGGCAGTTAACGGCTGTATGGCTTCTGACTGCCCCCCCCCCCTGAACAAAGATATTGACAAAATAGGGAGACCGCCAACATAGGGCTAGATACATGTAGCTCAGTTGTAGAGCACTGGCACGTTAATCCGGAGGTCATTGGTTCAAATCCCACTCTGGCAATTTTTTTCTTTGTTCAACCCCAAATAGTTAAAAATTTACCCTGTCAGTTTCCCCTTTGGTTCATTACTTGATATGTGAAATAAAAAATGTTGCATCCCCTTATACTTAAAGGTGATCCCTCTGCTGCCGCTTCCCATGTTGTATCGTAAGCTTGGTGGTATGGCTTCTGACTGGCACCCCTGACCAAAGATATTGACAAAATAGGGAGACAGCCAACATAGGGCTAGATAGCTTAGTTGGTAGAGCGCCGGCACGGTAATCCGTAGGTCACAGGTTCAATTCCCGCTCTAGTCAATTTGTCTTTGTTCAACCCCTCAAACAAATAATAAGAATACATTATCAGGGCTCGGATTTAGGGGAAAATCCACAAGACTACAGGGCTCGTAGGTTACAATATTTACTGGACTAGCATTTATTTTACAAGACCAGAATGTAATGAGAGAGAACTTTCTACACAGTTTAAAATGTTAATTTTTAACTGTTTTTATTTGAACAAGCACTAAGAAAATATCTCATTCATTTTGTCTTATGGTATTAAGTGTGCTTCAATACTCAACACGATTGAAAGATATTCAAAGATATCATTACACACTGAGGTACTTTTAGTCAATTGAAAAATACAAGACCACCGGACTTGTCTGGTCCTGTGTTTACTGGCCCGAAGCTAAAATCACTGGCCTCTGGTCAGTGTTAATTTCAAACCCTGATTGCAAACATTTCTGCTTTTAACTCTTTCAGTGCCCAGCTTTTTCAGGGTTTACAAAAATCTGTATAAAAATATCAATAAATAAGTCTTTCTCACCAAACAAAATGTATCTTGCTGATTTGTGTTGCCTTGGTACATCCCAAAGTCAATAGTATTTCTTGTGACACTTTTTGAGTACATAAAAAAGATTGTACATGTACGATAATGGCGCATTCGGAATACATAAAATAGATCGTACAGGTACGACCTTGGCACTGAAAGAGTTAAAAGAAATGTTTGTGATGGACAGATGGATAAATGTGACACGGCCCCAAAGAACAACTTTCCTGAGCTAACAATTTCAGGATTAGATAAGAAAGATAACAGATAGCTAAGCTGTCATTCATGGTAGTTTAAATCTACAGTCAACTTGTACTTTTTTGTCACTCTGTCCTCTACATAAACATTTGATTTAATCATAAATAAAAAAACAATGAATACAAAATTTAAATTTTGAAGTAATCGCTTGCCAAATAGGTTATTTGGTGTGTACACGGGATCAGATTTCCCAAGATTTGCTGGATTTTGTCAAGTGCAAGAAGAGATTTCTACCTTCCCTGAAGACGTATTGAATTTTCAAAATGTTTCTGTTTTACATGTGATTGTTTCGTTTGTTACATTTATGCTGAAAGTTTTGACCGACAGGTTAATGTATTATTTATTTTATGTTCCAGTTCACGGGAACTTTTGTCCTTTATATTGAGATTGCTCTGTCATTAAACGGGGATGAGAAACTTCAGACTTTGGTCTGAATACAAAGTTTTTATAAAAGAAAATACCAATAATAGTGGCTTCTTATATAGTGCAGAAATCCGTCACACAGTGACGCTCAAGGAGCTCAACAATTTGAAAAAACAAAGAGAAGAAAAATATAAAAAAATAAAAATAAAATAAAATATAGTAATTTGGATTTAGAGTGTGAACAAATAGGTTTTGAGTAATTGTTTGAAAGAACTAGCTGATGAGGCTTGATGGAGGGCAAGTGGAAGACTGTTTCAGAGAGTAGGGCCAGCATGGGAAAAACTGCAGTCATCCTAAGAGTGTTTGGATCTGGGAACTTGAAGAAGGGAGGAGTCTGATGACCTTAGTCTGTGTGGAGGATTGTATGCCTGTATTGAATTCTGCATATAGACTGGTGAGGAGCCGTGAATTGTGTGGTTAACCAGCGACAGAACTTTGAAGGTGATGCGTTTCGCAACAGGCAGCCAATGGAGGGATTCAAGAACAAAATAGCTTCAATGCTCTTTGATCCACTTCTCTAAGTGCTGAGGATACTGAATTTTAGAAGCTGCTTGTAATCTAGAACTCCTGGGGTTACCAAAAGGTTACAATGCCATCATGTCAACCTACCTCCTCAAGTTTAGATCCTAGTTTCTGACTTGTTGTTGTTGATCACTCTCACTTCTGGTTATAAAGGTCCATCAAATGCACAATGCGCTTATTTACGGGTTTTTTATGCATGGACAATTCAATCTCATTCCCAAGAAAGTCTACTACTTGTGAATATCCATTTTGAGGAAATTATGGAGCGGGATAATTTCTTGATACTATCATTGCCCACCTACGTAAACTACGGGATAAAAAAGAACTGCCCGTAATACATGCATGTCCATTAAAATGTCAAGTAACATAAATTCATCTTCAGATTTCCAGAGAAAAGTGGCGAAAAGGGAGTGCTCCTGGCTGAATCAGCCGAACACCCACTGATTAATTTCTTGTGACAACTTTGTCGTGTCATGAATAAATCTGTTTCATTTGGTCAGATATCCCTTTCCCTAAAAGAAAAAAGGGAAAACCTTCTTCGCTAGATATCTTATGACCACCTACTTATTAGGGGGGGAGAGAGCTTCGATCGTAGGGGTTGGCACGCACGCACAAATCCTAGTTTGTCCGAGGCTAGCCCCACCGGTGCTGATATTTATTTTGTTCTTGTGATGAGCTGAAGCGCCGTTTAATTACCTCAAGTCTTGGCATGGAATTAGAGTGTCCCACTCTATTTACACGGTGGTGGTGATTGGCACTGAGGGGGGGGGGTACATCACCTGTTGTAGGGTTCAAGCCAAGAACGCGGTGGGGGGGGGGGAGTTTTTCTAATCAGAGCCATGGATGAACGTATCATCCCCACTTTCGCATGTCCAAAGATGTGCCATAAATCTGGAAGGGCCCTTTTTTTTTCTTTTTTCGCTTTCTTTATCCAGGCCAGTTCCGGGACTCATTACTGAATTGTCTTTATCTTTTTGGACACACCATACATGTGCATAGGGTTGATTTGTCAGGATTGTTAAGGATTCACCCATAGGGAAGTCAAACAGCTAGTTAAAGGGAACGTACATGTGTACCATTGAGGTTTTTGAATGCTTACAAACAGCTGTTGCTGCTCCTTGCTATATTTGTTAGATTTCGGGCGATTTTTTAATGATAGTTGGAACTTATATTTAGATGTCGCCACTTTCTATGGACCTCTTTTTCCATTTTGGCGGTATTGACGGTAAACCTTTGTGATTGGTTTATATGTTTAGATAGAACAGAGTCGGTGTGGACATTTTCAAAATAATATCAAATGGTGAAGCCCGAGGTACTGTCTCTCTATCTAGCGCTCCAATGTATGATGTACACAGGCATTTTGTGTGGTTAAGTGGAAGCCAATGTACATGTACGTACATGTCCTGATTGTGAGAGTGAAATTCTTAGGCTGTGGATGATGGCAGTCTATGCTTCAACGCATATTCACGTGGTAATCAAGCCATAGTCACCAAGTCAAACACAACCTTACGGCTAGAAATACTGTAAGAACTGGTGAAAATCCCTTAAGACAAGTGTCCTGGGTTTCCTTTTTATCTAAATACATCCCACCTACTAATAGAGACCCAGGCTCATGTATGTCTACATACATAACATTGAGAAAAGTCCAACGTGAAGACGAGCAGAGAATACTGTTCAAAACATCGAGACCACACCGGCTCTTTTGAGAGCCAACACTCCCACAAAAGAGATTTACACATGGTTGTACCCGCAAGTTTACTATCTATTAGGTGTTCGGGCATACAGCCCAACATAAAAAGTCGTTAAAAAAAGGGGGGCATTTTCGTATTTCGTCTTCAATCATGTTGATATGTTTCATCCGTAAACTTGTCAAGTGGTGTCTTTGGACCATGTGAAGGACCCTGGAGTAACACTTCTTCTTGTTCTTCTTTTCCCCGCGATCAGTTTCCGCTAATTGGACATGTTTACCGAACACCTTGTTTTTGTTTTAACAAAAACTGAAGTCTAGTTTATAGTTATTTTCTTATTTCTCCACACCATGCAAAGCTTCAAACAACACTTGCTATAGTTAGACAAACATTGGAAGAAAAGTTCTAGCACCTGCATATAATATGAATGAAAAACACAAGGTAATAATTCACAAGTGGCTGTCTATGGTAATAGCTGAGTATCCCTTGTGTATCTGCTCTATGTATTCAAGCCTCAATTTCATGCCGCCACTTTTGTCACTAAATTTAACCCTTGCAACCCCCTGCCCCCCTGGCGAAAGTAGAGAGAAATCCACCCCCTTCTGATGATGAACTTGAAGCTCGTTGCACTTTTTTCCTTCAACCGGACTCTCTTTCAACGGCTTCTTAATCTCCCCCTCCAGATCCTTCCCCGATAGAAACTAGTATCCTTTCCCTGCGGCCACGCTCCGGCTATATTCAGTTTGAGATGTGGCTGTGTTTCCTGCCCACACCACCTCCCTGCTTCCAGTACGCCACCTAACCTGTTCTCACTCGGGTCCCTCAACGGTAGCCTGGGGGTTTATATGCCCTCTCCTTCCCTACCCTCCGGCCCTGGCTCCTAACTACTCCATCCTACGATCACAAGCCGGCGGACGTGTCATGGAAGTTGAAAGGTTGTATCAGTGCATTGCGCTCTTACTCTTAAAGGTCGGGTGAGGAATAGAGGTAATCTAGGCCATACCCTTCCAGCGGGGGCCTTTGCCAGAAAAAAAGTGTAGCCGATTTAGTTTACCATGAAGCAAAACTAAAAACATAGGATTCGTGTTAACATAGAAGTCTCGGAGGTCCCTGCACCCAATAATCAAATCAAATACTGCTATAAAAATACACACACTCGATATACAGTACACGTAATGCAAAACACATATTTAACACTGTTAGAAACATGGCATCCCTCAGTTTTCCTTGTGCTCTTTCAAAGAAAATGTGAACTTTTCCAGCTACTGGGGTTACAGGTCCTGTCCCTCGTGCATTCAAGACATTTTGAGATAAAGGTTTGTTACCAAATCGGTCCTGGAGTGTGAAGAAGGCAGAAGGTTCCAGTTATTACACCTTTAGTAATCAGGTTCTTCACAAAGCCCAGAAATCTCACAAGTCTAGAGGTACTTTCCAGACCTGTAAACATCACTAGACTCCCCACGAGAGCTGACCAAATTTGATATTGGCCCAGAAAAACAGAGAAAATCAAACTTTTTTATAGTATCAAAGTCAAGTTTTTCTTTGAAACAAAAATATATATAAATATATATCAAAGTCCTTCGGGCCTAATTTCATAAAGCCTTGAGCACCAAAATAAAAATGCTAAGCACAGAAAAAACTTTGCATAAAAAGTAGAAATAGGTTACCAGGTAAAATGTAATGAAGTTGATGTTGTTT
>JAJGQC010000254.1:0-25000 GCA_021014325.1 Plazaster borealis
GTTGACCTTTTACAATAACATTTTTACTTACTGTTATGAGAACTTCTCATGACAGGTTTCATAATCTGAGGAATAGATCAAACATAGCTCTGCACTGCTAAAAATGGTATTCTTGAAAGAAGACAAATCCTACTTTTCTTGTGTCACTCCCCAAAATCTTAATAGAAAATGTTTCAAGGGAGTGACACAAGAAATTTTTTCTTGAAATAAGATTTTGTTCTTATTTCAAGAATAACCGCATTTTTAGCAGTGCATACCTGTTGTAAAAACAATGAGTGCTTTGAGACACCCTCAGGTGTATTAAAGGCACTGAACACGTTTGGAAATTGTCAAAGACCAGTGTTCTCACTTGGTGTATCCAAACATATGCATAAAATAACAAGCCTGTGAAAATTTGGGCTCAATTGGTCATCGAAGTTGCAAGAAAATGTTGAAAGAAAAAACACCCTTGTTGTACAAATTTGTGTGCTTTCAGATAGAAATAAAAGGCTTCTTGCAAGAAGTCTTTTATTATTTTAATGAGAAATTACCTCTTTCTCAAAAACTACGTTACTTCAGAGGGAGTCGTTTCTCACAATGTTTTACACTATCAACAGCTCTCTGTTGCTTGTTACCAAGTCAGTTTTTATGCTAATATATATTTTGAGTAATTACCAAACATGTACAGTGCCTTTGAAGCTTGATTTATAAACTGTGTATTATTATTATTATTTACCATTGTATTATCTGGAACCTTCCCCTTAAATTTGACTTCTAGAAAAGATGGTGATGTAGGAAGGGAGGATCGAACCAGCCAAGGGCAACCAATACCCAAATACTCTATACTGATTACAACTTCCTGTGTATAAGCTGTAAGGTATGCTGGCACAAATGTGACGATAAAAGAAGAAACAAAACTAGGTCAACTAATAGGGTCACCATTCAAAGTTTCTGTTCAAGAGGTATCCGACATCTGACAGTATGTATCCTTAACAATTTAAAATGTAGTATGCAGTTAATGATACACATAATGGTTAATTAATAATATTCGTAACTTTTTGCTGATCAATTAGGCAAAGATGTATTTTGAAAGCTTAAAAGCAAAAAACATAATGAGATCATGTTGCTTTTTCCTTATGGAAATGGCGTTGGTGAAAGGATTCCTATTCTCCCATTCGGGGGAGATGGCGTTGGTGAAAGGATTCCTGTTCTCCCATTCGGGGGAGATGGCGTTGTTGAAAGGATTCCTATTCTCCCATTCGGGGGAGATGGCGTTGGTGAAAGGATTCCTGTTCTCCCATTCGGGGGAGATGGCGTTGTTGAAAGGATTCCTATTCTCCTATTCGGGGAGATGGCGTTGTTGAAAGGATTCCTATTCTCCCATTCGGGGGAGATGGCGTTGGTGAAAGGATTCCTGTTCTCCCATTCGGGGGAGATGGCGTTGTTGAAAGGATTCCTATTCTCCTATTCGGGGAGATGGCGTTGGTGAAAGGATTCCTATTCTCCCATTCGGGGGAGATGGCAAGTGTGAAAGGATTCCTATTCTCCCGTTCGGGGGAGATGGCAAGTGTGAAAGGATTCCTATTCTCCCGTTCGGGGGAGATGGCAAGTGTGAAAGAATTCCTATTCTCCCATTCGGGGGAGATGGCGTTGTTGAAAGGATTCCTATTCTCCCATTCGGGGGAGATGGCGTTGGTGAAAGGATTCCTATTCTCCTATTCGGGGGAGATGGCGTTGGTGACAGGATTCCTATTCTCCCATTCGGGGGAGATGGCGTTGGTGAAAGGATTCCTATTCTCCCGTTCGGGGGAGATGGCGTTGTTGAAAGGATTCCTATTCTCCCGTTCGGGGGAGATGGCGTTGGTGAAAGGATTCCTATTCTCCCGTTCGGGGGAGATGGCAAGTGTGAAAGGATTCCTATTCTCCCGTTCGGGGGAGATGGCAAGTGTGACAGGATTCCTATTCGGGAGAAATGGCGTTGGTGAAAGGAGTACCATGAGAGGCATGTTGAATTTGTTAGAATCAATCAAATCTACTAATGTTATTTTAAACTGAACCATAAAATATATTTTCAGGGCAGTAGATAGAGGGCATCAGGCATTAGTCATTTACTTCACTACTGATTCCTGTTATCTTTCTATCACATCCCAAGTAGAAAGCATTATGGAAACATTATGACATCATGACATATGTGTCAAAAATAGACCTAGTGTAAATAAAAACAAAGCCCCACCCCTTATAGTATATGAATACAATGTCTATGAACTAAGTATGAGTCTGTCTTTAGCAACAGGCAGTACATTTTGTTATAAAACCGTCTTTCTAATTCTCTTACTTTGTCATCACAAAGGCCTATTCCCAGAACTCATAAGCTCTCTTGGATGCCAGGAAAATTGCAGACGTAACTTCAAGGCCACATAATAAAAATCTCCTACAAATCAAACTGTTTTTTAAAGTATAGACGACGTGACCTCTGTTTACATTCAAACCGCCCTCTGTTCACAAAACACTGACCAAGTCATGTTCCGCCGGGCAAGAAGACCCGTGCTCATGGTAAGATTGCAAAGGTGATGTCAGAGGTCACATCGTCTATACACCAGTTGAATTATCAAAATAAAAACTGTGGCTTCCATGAGAAATGTGATAGCAGCAAAGCTAGTGACTGACAGCAAGCACATCCAGAAATAAGTTACATACAAGTTTAGAGAGTTTCTGAAAATGGCATAAGGATAATCGCTCATTGATTTTGTTGGCTTGGTATACTTGTAAAGCTTAGTTCAAAACGCGTTGCTCACACTGAAAGTGTACAAAAAGTCAGCCCGCCACATAAGCTACTCGACTGCTGGAATGGTTCTTGCCATTTTAAACTCACGGGAGATTTGCTAAAATGAATGAGACAATAATATCCGCTCTGACTGGCCTGGAGGATGGGGGGACGTGCCTTGTGAGTCTTAATCCGTATCGGGAGAGAGCCAGAAACAGAGGGGGAGGAATGCACTGAGTGACAACCACCTGATGATGGACTAGTCTGTCTGATTCACAGAACCTGAAAAAAGAAGGGATGAGCTGTAGGACTGGGAGACTTTAATTAATTGTAATTGATGGAGGAAGTGATTAGTGAGCCGATGAGCTTGTAATCTATCTTGGAGCATTTCCCTTGACATTTTAGTGCTCGTTCTTTGCCCCCTTCCCACAACCCCCCCCCCTACCACCTTCTTTTATATATATGTTTTCAATCACGGCAAGGTATGACGTAGGTGGATTTACCACCTATAGAACAAGGGGAGGTTAACCTTATTTAGCAATGGGTGTGGCTATACTCCGACTTAATGGGATTATTTCAATATATCTTTGTGTTTAACGCTAAACACCAAACAATGGTTTTTCAGGAAAAGTTAACCTGTTTCATAATGAAACTTATTTCAGTCAATTACAAATCGCCAATTATGGTCTTGTATGAATGTCATGGTCTTGTGCCAGGTCAATTGAGTTTAGTGGTGATATATCTTCCCCACAAAGATCGTCCTTGGCAAAGGTAAAAATGAATTTGTTAGAAAACATTTATGCTGTTGTGTTTGATTGGGTTTTTTGTTTTCTTAGATTTAAGTCTTTTGATTATTGCAGATATATACATTGATAATGAGGACCTTAGAGCACTGAGCTGATGACATTATCTCCTCTTGGCACGATGATTCTGCTTCCTCCATCAACCACAATCCATCCCTACATCGTTAACCAGTCAAAACCATTCTAAACTTACCTATTGCATACCTGCCAACATTGAAACCTCAGAAATAGGAACACCAGTTTAACGAGTCCACAGATGGCGACGCACAAAGTCATGCTTATTACATGTACACATACAAATCCCATAATAAAATCTCTAATGTCCGAGAAAATGGTACCCTCTTTTGCCTGAACTTGTTGATCTTGTTCATTGCTGTCTCTTGTCAGAAATACAAAAAATAGTTAATGGCCTGACGTTTCGACCCTAGCAAAGTCTTTCTCTTTAGCCTTCGAGAAAGACTCAGCTAGGGTCGAAACGTCAGGCCATTAACTATTTTTTGCATTTATACCATAGGTCCTTTTTGGTTGGTAAGCAGTTTGCAACAGCTAATTCTATTTTCTCTTGTCAGAAATAGGAATGTTTCGATTTTTTGCGGCCTGTAATCTCAAAAATCTGGACAATTCAAATTAAATCTGAACAGTTGGCAGGTATGTTATTGTGTTACAAACACTGACTACCATTTTGTATGTGCGGTCTTGAGTCACACAAAATGTCTGACTGGGGGTCAGCACAAAATTGCCCTTTTTAGTAAAACGTTTAAACTTGTTTTGTTTATGAAGACTAAGTGTACTGTTTGTTTTTGGGTAGCACAGTTAATTTATCAGTGATATGGATATAAATTGATAGCAACATTGTATTAAATGGTAATTTTTGTTTTGATTTTTTTTTACATTGAGGGCCGCCCAATCTTTTGCCAATCAAGGTTGGCAAAACTTGACAAGCATCTTGGACACTTTGTTTGAACTTTTCATTTTATTTTAATTTTTCTCATGTACGCCATTTCATTATCTTACTGTGCTAATAATTCTATATGTACTACTCTACAAGTAGATATGTACTTTGATGTGCAGATAAAGTGAAACAGTACATGCAAACTACTGTTCTAACATTGGTGTGCCTTGGTTTAAGTTCACACGTTTTAATAATTAATTTTGGTTATGATGTCTTCATAACGGAAAGTAATAATGATTGATTATAAAAAATGAACATCTGGATTGCATGAGTGATACACATTTAACAAGAAGACCGGATATCTCATTATCTATTCTCAAAATGGCCTTCATGACTGTCCGTCATGACGAGACCAGCATGCCAACAAATCACGTTTTCTGTATATTTGAGGGGTTTTTCTTCACTTTCTTGCTTAGAACATGATTGTACAAACCATCCTGAGTTGCTGCTTGATCAAAACCATATTAAATTTCTTACTTACAAAAATTAGTTCATGGGCATTTATATCAAAATCTGGATTTCCATTTTCAGAAGGAGACAGGCATCCCAAAACATGTTAAAAGTACATTGTATCAAAAGTGGGAGTGCACTGGGGTTTTTTGTTTTCACAAAGAGATCAACATGATCACATCAGCATGATCACGTATTATGCCTGCCAGTCACCATGTAAAAACAGCCCCTACAGATGAGTGCAAAGAGATGGATAAGTTAACTATTGTGTTTAAGTAACCAACGTTTTGCTTATAATTATTATATTGTTTTAATTTTAATATCAATGATAAGGTTATTACTCATAAAGAACTTCATGAGGGCTTTTGTGCTGCCGAACAAATGTATAATGTTGCAGATTTTTCAGTTTGAATTGAAGCACACTTCAAAATGTGTATCTCAAAGCATTCTTTTCATAGAAACCCATCTCTTTATGAAAATAGTGACTAATAGTCGACGACACCATGAGAAAATAGGGGACCAGGCTGGCTCAGTGGTTTCCCTAACTTACACCTCTATTTCCAGAAAGGATTCCCTTCAAAGTAATAATATGGTTTGGATAATTTTTTACCCAAACAAATTTCAATCGGAGAAATGATTCATGCATGAATCGTTTCTCAGATTTCTGAGGGTTGGTGTCCGTTTGCGAATGCTGTGGCCAGAGACGGGGTTGGTGATATACCCGCTGTCACCTCGCTAAACATGGATGGATTTGACATTCTTGTGAAAATACTGTGACAATTTTTATTGCTGTTTTCTCGGTAAGTAGACACTGTATTGAGCTGAAACTTTCACTCATGACTTTTATTATATCTTTCTTGATAAATTGGCCAATAAATAAGCATTATGAAAAAGAATTTTAAAAATCTATGACACTACCTGTAACATTTGCTGAGAAAATTGTATTAATAGTGGCTGTACTTAGCTGCGGCTTTTTTGTCACCACAAAATGACGTGATCACCGAAGGTAAATGAGTCATTTCTTTGGAACTGATCTCCGAGGTTTCAAACAGCTTATCTTATAACTTATTTATTTTAGGGTGATTTCTAAATGTTGGATAGATATAGTCCAAGGTTTAGCACCGATACATTGAATGCCCTCGTAAGATTGGAAACTGTTTCAGTAATCAAAAAGACAGAAAACTGACGGCTAACAACAAAAAAAGCAAAGGGAAAAAATTCAATTATTCACATCACACTGAGTATGGAAATCTAAAATTTGTTTTAATCTTAAAGATTATTGAGACTTCATATGCTGAAATTTGTCATTATCAATGGCAAATGTCATCACACAATATCAAATAATTCAATTAAGAAAATCAAATTTCTAATTCCTGTGTTACCCATAACGTGAGTAACAGTGGAACTGTCCGCCTCTCATCCAGGGTGTTTTAGAACAACTTCCATCGCTCTCTATGAGCAGACCCCCTCACCATCAAATGTCTTTGTTCTACGCTTTTTGAAAAAAGACCTGAAGAGAGGTCTTCATTGTCTAGGGCTGAGCAAATATGCCCTCAGTTAAACAATACTCTTTGAGCTTTTCAAGATGAACGAAGGTATCTGCCTCCAGTGACCGTGGGTTGAACACAGGGATAAGAATCTGATTTACCGACATAAAAAGGTCTTTTTGAAGTGATTTTCATATGGTATTTAGCTGCCGAACATCATGAAAAAAAAGGTCCGAGCACCCTTGCACAATTTTCACACCAACGCCAACAGTTGGTACCTGGTAGTATATGCCTATCTTTCCAATCAAATACTCGTTCAGATCTGAGTGCCGCTGGATCTGCTGTACAATGAATAAATTATTTCTGGCCTATTTCCCTCTCGCAGTCCGTGGGTCTGCAGCTGAAAATCTCCCCCTCTGATGTCAGCTCTGGCTGGGCACATCCAGGTTGACAGATGGGACGGACGCAGGGGAAAAGGAACAAAATGAGGAATACAGGAACGTTTCCCCCCCGAAAAAAATGTATAAAAAAAATCTAGTAATTTTCTTTTATTATAAATAAACTGTTTATTAGGACAAGTGCCCTTGGCAGGTGCGAAAAAAGGAGTAAATACTTGCACTATTTATAAGAATCTAGATTGTTGAAGGAATCATGAATTATGAATGTCCAGTACCTTGAACCAGCTGGGAGGGTAGTTAAGCTTGAAATTGGCAGTGGACGCTTGGACCAAGTCTTGTTAATTAACAGCTAACCTCACTCATATTCAAAGTAGTCCATCGGGACCAGACTTGAATTTTCCAATCAACTTTTTTTAAGGACAGTCATAATTGACATGGTTTCATTTTAGAGAAAGTACAACATTAGTAGGCCTAGGGTCAGAAAGTAGGAATTTTCTATTCCACTTGTCTTTCAAATGATAGCAATTTAGACGTTTACTTTCGGAGACACTTTGATTTCTTCAGCTAACTGAGTGCATTTTTATGTCACTTTTAGACAATTAATAACACAGCCTATTATTAAGATATTCTTAAGCCTATGTTATCTTCTTCTGTTTTTCTATTTTTAAAAACATTTTAGAAAACGGTTTCAATGTTTGTTGATAGACACTCCTACATTGTGCAGTCCAGGTAACAGTTACTAATAAAAAATATATTCTATTTCTCGGGCAATCACCAGAAAAAAGTATATACACAGTCAAAAAAGCAAAAACATTAAGGCATCTTACACTTAATATCAGAAAGGTATGATAGTGATAGTGATATAGTTAAGCCCAGTTCATACTTCCTGCGAATGCGAATGCGATACGAATGTTGACGTCACAAATTCGCAGGAGTTGCTGCGAAACATTCGCAGCGAAAACAGAGCTGTGACGTCAAAGTGACGTCCAAATTCGCTTCGCATTTGCATTCGCAGGAAGTATGAACCGGGCTTTAGGGTGTAAAAGCAATCATTATTATCTAATGGTTTGTCATCTAACATGTTTATTTTCCCATCTGATAACATTGTTCTTGTTAGCCCTAGACAATGTGATGTAGTGAAACTTCAACACAAAAGGGCGAAAACTAATGCAGCCCCTGCTCATCTCTCTCTTTTTGATCATTTTCCCAGGCTGTGGGATGCGATCCCCTCTGAAATAAACGACTCTATCGTTTATAACCTTCATTCATTTACCAAATTACTTAGAAATCATCTTCTGGTGCCGGGTTCAGGAGTTCCCCTGACATAAATTAACTTAAGGGGGTGCAGATAACTTTTTTTTCTTCTTTTTTTTCTTGTTGGCTATGTGGTCTGTTTTATTCCTTTTTTAATAGTCATTAAAAATCTTGTTCAAGTGCAATTGTTTGCATTATTTTCTTTGTGGTGTATACAATACTTTAAAAAATATATATATTATGAGAGATCGCCTAACATCACAAGGTCGGACGACCACTTCAAGGTGAGGGCTACACTTAACTGATTTGGGCTATCGACCCCAATCAACTGCCACCAGAGGCACGTTGCCACCTACTCCTGGGCTGAAACAGGGTTACCCCCTTCATTGTTCGTAAAGATGTAGGCATGGGTATCATCCACTAGCAGCCTGGCTGGTAGAGAAGAATGCAAAACCTTCCCAACTTGTTATGAAGCAATTATGATTAAGTGCCTTGCTCAAGGGCACAAGTGTCATGACCGGGATTCGAACCCACACTCTGCTGCTGACAAAACCAGAGCTTGGGTCCTGTGAACTAGACCGCTTGGCCACGACACTCGCCACACACATTGGTGTAAAGAAATAATGGTTGATGCTGGACTCCAACACGGTCCACCAAGTAGACCTATGCAACATTAAAACACCTACGCAACCTTGAAACACCTACACAACATTAAAACACCTTCTCAACATTAAAACACAAAGCAATAAAATACAAACACTCAGGAAACCTTTTTTGAACCGCAACACACCAGGGGCAATATGCATCACAAGCTGTGTTCCACTGGAGTAAACACACCATCAAATTCACTGCTAATGAGGGCTTTAATTCTCAAGTAATTGCGCTACAATTTAATGGCTGTTCCAGGGTCTTTGGATTCAACCAATCCATGACGCTTAATGAGAGGGATTTTCCGTAATGAACATCAATTATTTTGTTGATCAAATCCACTTGTAAATGGCCATTAAAATGCCATTTTAGCTGGAGATTTTGAAAGATGAAGTCTACTGAATGACTCACCATTATTGATCGTACTGTTTAGGTATTTTAGTTTTGATGCGAATGCTGTTGAACTTGAATTTTGAGACGTGTAAAAATAAGTTTATACAACTCAATCTTAATTACTTTTTCTCCCTCTTCCCATCTTTGATTTTTCCTTTGTGTTTCCAACTTCTTGTGGTCAAACCAGCCCCTTCCCTCCACCCCCCTTATTCATTGTTTACCCCTAGCTTTTTCTGCATGCTTTCTGCCTCTCTCTCTTTTCATGTTTTTCCACTTGACTGCTTCTGTTACACTTGTATACCTGTTTATTATGTGTGTTGTGTTGTCATATTTTAGCCTTCGAGGTAGACTGTGCTAGGGTCGAAACGTCAGGCCATTAACTATTTTTTTGCTTTTATACCATAGGTCCTCTTGGTTGGTAGGCAATTTGCAAAAGCTAATTCTATCTTCTCACAACACAATCTTGTAAAAAATAAAAGGTGATGACCGAAAATGTCATTGATGTTCTCAATATTGTTCCCTCTGTGAAGCACCATGGTACAACAAAATATTGTATTAACATTACACTAAGAGATTGTAGCAATAAATCATTATGTGGGGGGGTGGTATAAGGCTGTATGCCCTTCTTCAAGGCACACAAAGTATTTTGTCCCTGTAATAGAAGGTCGTAGGCAATAAAAATGGCTCCTGACATTATAAATTATTACACAAGCACGAGTGGATTATGGAAAAATATAGCGCTTCTGCGTCCCATGGATATGGGACTCAGACGCGCTATATTTTTCCGTATTCCACGAGCGCGCGTGTGATAACAAATTTATCTTCAAACATTGGACGCAAACGCGCCACTTTTGAATTTGCATTAACTTCTTATGAGCTGTACGTTTTGCGTTTAGCTTATAAAAGCGCAATACGTGGAGTTAGAACACACAAGACGCAGGGTGTGATATGGGCCGTGTGATATAAGTTTATATCACACTCCTTTTTGCTAAGGATCGACCAATCAGAAGAGATGATCCAAGCCTGCTTGAAGATAATGCAAAATATGGCATTACTGTCACATTTTGGTTGGTAGCGTTACCCCCACAGACATGTTTTCCCGTTCCCATTTAGAATTTCACCTTCCTTTAATGACTTATTAATGGCAGAAAACCAATCAAGTTTTCTTGAAACACAATTTTGCACATTAATTGCTTACGCCCTTTCAAAACGTCCTTCTTCTGGTCACACAACGAAATCATGTTCAAATGTGCTCAGGCAAAATTAATGTGAAGTCTACTGACTTGTAATTGCTGAAAAACCGTGAGTTTATCACAATGACATTTTGACAGGTTAATTGTATGGTACATTTCAAGAGAACTACGTCTTCTTCGATCCATTGTTCCCTTTAAAGACAAAAAAAAATGCCCAGCTTGTAATTAAAAACTGGACAGAGAAAAGGCAGGGTTTAGGCTGGAAGCAGTGCAATCCTGACTTGATTGTGATGGTGCAACTTCAATTTCATTAAGATGCTAGATTTGATCATGAAGAGTGTAATGAATCCGTTCTCATCTTTCTTTTACACCCCGGATCATCCGATTTAAGATTGCAGGATGTTGTAAGGGGGGATGAAGATTCGAGAATATCTTCCTAATCAAGCTGGGAGCTGCGCCTCTATTACCCTGGGATCGGGTTTCAAAGTTGTCGGGTGGAAACAAAATTGATAAATTGAGGTGTCTGTAATGGCTGTTTCATGAGGAATGAATCACAAATGAAATTTCAGGCATCAGTGACTACAAAAATAGGCTGGGTATATTTTGATTTAGACTTCTTGAAGACTTGGATTTGAACGTAATTTGCAGAGAAATGGCAAATCAATCTGTGAATTACACCGCATACACAAGAGCGGACAAAGTTGGTTTGACACTTTTTCTTGATATACATTTGAGATCATTCTCCAATAAATAAATTTATACAACTAAATATGTCCTAACCATACAATATAGTGCAAGGGAGTAGCACTTACAGTCAACTTGTTCCAAATATATAATAACACTCATTCCTTCCCTTTCAATTTTCAAAGGAGTATAATTCTTTTAACTCCCTTCACCCAGGCAGGCCTTGTGTTTTCTAAGATCATTTTGGGAGAGCCACATCATTGCAAAAATTGAAAATCAAACCATTTTACCATGTACCCCCTTAAAGGCACTGAACACGTTTGGTAATTGTCAAAGACCAGTGTTCTCACTTGGTGTATCCCAACATATGCATAAAATAACAAGCCTATGAAAATTTGGGCTCAATTGGTCATCGAAGTTGCAAGAAAATGATGAAAGAAAAAACACCCTTGTTGTACAAATTTGTGTGCTTTCAGATAGAAATAAAAGGCTTCTTGCAAGAAGTCTTTTATTATTTTAGTGAGAAATTACCTCTTTCTCAAAAACTACGTTACTTCAGAGGGAGTCGTTTCTCACAATGCTTTATACTATCAACAGCTCTCTGTTGCTCGTTACCAAGTTAGTTTTTATGCTAATATATATTTTGAGTAATTACCAAACATGTACAGTGCCCTTAACTCTCAGATGGCAAGACATGTTCACATCCCATAGATTCAGACAAACAAACCCTGTTCACACTTTACTTTACCGTCCTTTACTACCGCTGATTCTATCCTGCCCTCTGTCGCTGAAAACAATTCTCATCTGGTATCGCTGCTGCCCAAAAAAAATCACATGGAACAGAAGTCGAACAGAGTGTAATGATAATGGTATAGTCTCTGATGGTCCATGCTCCTTGATAAATAATGCAGAACCAGTTCAATCACAAAATCTGAGAGGTGGGGGGGTATAGCTGACACCACGCGAGTTATTCAGATCAAAGGAACAGGTTATTGATTGCTGGGTTATTAAAATTTAAGTAGCTGCGATGATTCGTAATTGTGACTTTACAGCCAGTCACAAGAGGAAATCTCTGCCTGTTAAATGTAAACGATAAACCATAATGCATGACCAACGCACAATGGGAGATGGTTTTGGGGGTTTGTTTGGGAGGGCGGAGCTATTGTATTAAGTAGTTATCTGGCGTATGTTTGCTAGTTTCAAAGTTTTTCTCTCTTTTTGGGAAGGGGAGCTTTTTAAATGTCCATTTTGTGATTGTTGTCCTCTCTTTCTATTTCTGTTCTCTTCTTCGTTGGTGGGTGGGGAAATGGAAAGGGGGTTATGTACTTAACATTTGTTTTCAATTTCTTTGAAAACCTTCTGGTGGCAACAAACTCCCTTCAATCTGTTTTTGGTCCCTAGATGTCTTTACTATTTGTTTCTATTATTTACTTTACTTTATTTTTGTTCTCCTACTTTTTATTACTTGTAAGAATTTATCTAGGGCTTACTAACTTATGTTTATGTTTACTGTTGTTTACATATTTGTTTTGTTTGGTTTACTTCTTTATTCATCTTCATGTACTTGTTTCTCTGTAATTTTTGTATGGTTTGTCTTGGTCAAATAAATAAATAATATGAATAGTAATAATAATAATAAAGAGATTTTGGCCCACAACCCATCCTTAAAAAGTATCATACAGTCAGCATGTTCACAAGAAATCAAATACAATTTCAAATAATTCTTCTAATTCTTGAGGGCAGTATAACTGAATTAACTTCCCATTTATTTGCAGTCCAGTTTTTAGTTCTAAAAGAATGCATCTATCAAAACAGGGAGTTCTTCTGACATAGTAGGCTACTATACAAAACTAATTTTTATAAAAATTGAACTTAATTAAATCTGAAGTTTAATTTTCATAAAAAGTGGTAAAGTGGAGACCTATTTTGTATTTACTTTTTATGCAGAGCAATTAATACAAATTTCAAGTATTAGTTATTAAATCCAAACACTGATGAATTGTTCATTAGAAGATCCAAACACTAATAAATTATTCATCAGATCCAAGTGGCAATTTTACCCCAGCTTCCTAAACCTGGAAATAATTATATTCACATGTACCCATTAACTTCCTTTCCTCTTAACCAACACGAAGGAAAACAACAAATAAATGTAGCTGTATACTTTAATAGTAGAATTACAAAATCTGTGAAAACATTTCCCAGCTACAAACCTTACTTTTAAAACAAAATTAAAGCTATTTATACAAAAATGTACAAAATTTGTACAATAGGAACTACTATAAATCGTTGAAAGAAATTACTGTTCTTTAGCAACTCTAAATAGCCAGCACCTGCTGCAGTCAGAACAAAAAAACAAATGAAGCTTAAGAAAGAAAAAAAAAATGAGGGAAAAAAATGGCTAACGTTTGGAATTATATGCACGAAGTCCGGAGCTCTGGAGTGCTAAATTGAAATTGAAACAGAATTGGCACATTGGCGGGCACCCGCATTTAAGTCTGAATGGATCCTAAGAAGACTAGCGCCTGCGGGTGTTCGGCGAAGTCACTTCATATCAACCGATGATGCAACACGCCGCTTGCCTTTCATATACACCAAGAGGGGGGAAAAATGAAGAGAAATACATCCACGCTCAACACAGGAAAAAAAACCTCTCACAAGCAAGACAGAAAACACACTGATTGCAATTCTAAATTATTTTTAAAGCTTTTGTAGCTTGGAGCAGGATTCTAATTCGGAAAATGTCCCCTTCTCTTTTTTCTCTCCCTTTTTTCGGTTGCAGCAGCAGGGGTAAAGCACCTGGAAGCTTCAGATATAACTAAAGTGGGATTAAGAGACTTCACAAGAGAGCTGATTGGGAATAAATGCCCCATGAAATTGCAAGTGACTTTGATGGATATTCCCCCTTGTGTGACCCATATACAGCTTTAGTGACCCTCTTCTTTTCTTGGATTCTTTTCTTGTCCTCTCTGTTTCATTGGCTCTGTCGGGACTCGGTAGAAGGGGGGGATTTGCTCTTTAGCTCCATGTAGCAACGGCTTTTGTGTCACCCCCAAAAGCCGCTACAGTCGTTCATTGTTATTTGCGCGCACAATGAGGGAGCTGTTATGTGTTATCGTCAACAATGCTCTGCAGCTAAATGAAGCCTCGGGTATGACTGCTCAGACAAATTGCTAAGAGGCAAGCTAATCACGGTGTGAAAGGGTGGCTTAATCAGCGCAAAATTGAAAAAAGATAAACATCTCCAGTCCAGGCATTCTGATTTGTCTTGTAGTTAGTGTAGCTTGGGTTTGGGCCTTGAGTTGGAATTGAATGGTGGCAAGGGAAACTTGCAAAATGGGGCTCCTAGATTGGTGCGTACATGACACAGGAGGTTTCGCTGCCACACTCATCAACACTTACTGAATTAATGAACTCCTTATTTTGTGTATCAAAACCGTATACACCTACATTTATGTCTTGTTATTTTGCTGTGGTTTTATGGTGTATTTCACCACCTAGGATTTTATTAAAATAAAGCAAGCTTTAGTTGACTTTGAAATATTATATTCTGTAATTGTTTTCTCCACCACAAATTCTCACAGATTATTACAGGCATGATGTATAATTACTTACTTTGTCTTAATTTGATACCAGAGATCTCAAAGTGTCCAGTGTAATATTTCCATGATAAACTGCAATGTGCTATGCTCTTTAAAACAAAATTATCACAAATTAATACAGGTATGATGTATGATTGTAAAATAATAAATTGATGACTTTTAATCTAAAAGCTTACTTTGTCTTAATTTGATACCAGATCTCCAAGGATCTCCAGTTCCATCTGATAAACTGCCATGTGCAAGAAAATCATCCCCCAACAATGAGTTGTCTAAAATCAAAATAACCACTAATATAAACATGCACAAAATCTTTGACAAACGTTGAACATTGTTAGGTCTTTTCTTGACACTGAAACTATTTCTATGATGTCACACGACTGAGGAAAGTGAAGATTATTTTTTATGAATCTATACATGTTAGTTTACTATGGATTTATTATGAATCTACAGTTTGCTGTAGATTCGTTAGTTTACTGTAGATTCGTTACCAATCTACAGTTTGCTGTAGATTCGTTAGTTTACTGTAGATTCGTTATCATTCTACACTTTGCTGTAGATTTGTTAATTTACTATGGATTCATTATGAATCTACTTATGAATCTACAGTTTGCTGTAGATTCATTAGTTTAATGTAGATTCGTTATCAATCTACAGTTTGCTGTAGATTTCTTTAGTTTACTGCAGATTCATTATGAATCTGCAGTTTACTGTAGATTCGTTGTTAATCTACAGTTTGCTGTAGATTTGTTAATTTACTATGGATTCATTATGAATCTGCAGTTTTCTGTAGATTCGTTACCAATCTGCAGTTTTCTGTAGATTTGTTACCAATCTACAGTTTGCTGTAGATTTGTTGGTTTACTGTAGATTCATTATTTACAGTAGGCCTATAGATTTGTTATGAATCTACAGTTTGCTGTAGATTCATTGGTTTACTGTAGATTCATAATTTACAGTATAGATTTGTTACCAATCTACAGTTTGCTGTAGATTCGTTAGTTTGTTGTAAATTTTTTATGAATCTACTGTTTGCTGTAGATTTCTTTAGTTTACAGTATAGATTTGTTATGAATCTACTGTTTGCTGTAGATTCGTTAGTTTGTTGTAAATTTTTTATGAATCTACTGTTTGCTGTAGATTTCTTTAGTTTACAGTATAGATTTGTTATGAATCTGCAGTTTGCTGTATAGATTTGTTACCAATCTACAGTTTGCTGTAGATTCATTAGTCTGTTGTAAATTTTTTATGAATCTACTGTTTGCTGTAGATTTCTTTAGTTTAGTGTTTGCTGTAGGTTTCTTTAGTTTACTGTTTGCTGTAGATTTCTTTAGTTTACAGTATACATTGTTATGAATCTGCAGTTTGCTGTAGATTTGTTAGTTTACTGTAGATTTGTTACAAATCTACACTAGCTTGCTGAATATTCACTATGAATCTTTGCTGTATATTTATTAGTTGACTGTAGATTCGTTACAAGTTTACAGTTTGCTGTAGATTGTTATAGTTAACTGAGGATTCGAGACAAATGTGCAGACAATTTTTTTCAAAAGAAAAAGACCTTTTATAAGGAAACACCTTATATAAAAAATATGGTCAGAATTTGAAGCAATAATATTGCAAGGAATACAAAAATACCTTTGGGGAGATAAAGCATCAATTTATACGAAAATCATTTTCAAAAAAAGAAACATCAAAAAGACACAAATGAACATGAATTCGATGGTTTTAGGTCAGAGAATAGACTTGTAAGTGTAGATTCTAGTATACAAAGCTAGTGCTCGCCTTCAACGTGTGCTTTCTTTGCACGAATCTACACTTTCTCATCCATTCTCCTTAGCGTATCCACTTAATTCAATGAAATTTTCACAGGTTTGTTGTACGGTGTGTTTATTGAGAACTAGAGGTTATGAATGATTGCAGTCTCCCCCCAAACCTTGATGCATCTTAATTTACGCGAGTCTATACATCTTAATTACTAATCTAACGAAGCAGTAATCACATGGGTGAATGTGGGTCGTATGCGGTGAAGAAGAAGGGAGATCTCTCTGCACCACCAACAGGACTCTGTTCTAAGATCCAAATCTATCATTATCCATACAATCTAATAGCTCCAAACGTTTGACAAAAAGCCTAAACGACATTGAGATATTTCTTTTACCAGTCCATTCCCTTTAATTTGAATTAGAACCAGAACATTTGAAACCAGAGAAGAAGCAAGAGGAGAAAACCCACTTACTTTAAAGGTACTGATCAAATCAACAAACGCACAGAGAGTCAAAACGTCCCAAGTACTGCATCAAACAATTTATCATTATTATCCCATAATTCCACTTCACTGTAAGCTAATTTATTCACAATTAATTCCCTCAATATCAAAGCAGCGACTGTTCTAATGACACTGTCCTTATCTATCATTTCCAGTTAGCATTTCTACATCGTCGCCGTGGCAACCCTTCCCTGACCAAAGTTCCCTCTTTGGATGCTTTTCCCATCGTCTAATTTATCTTCTTTGCCTATCCGATTGCGGACATTTTGATGGATTCTGGGTTTGATTTTCGGAAATTGCAGACTCATTAATACTTGATTGCTTTGAATAACATCCCGGGATAAACCTTGGCTGATTGGAATAAATAGGCATCCTCGGAGAACCCGAAAGCTAACCCAATTTCTCTTAGAAAATGGGTCAGTTAGGTGAGTGGCTCACAATGAGTAAAGGACAATGATCTGATAGGCAAATACAACAAAAATGCAACCAAAAACATGTACATGTTTGCATACAGCCACAAGAATAGCTTCGTGGCTGAGCAGTTTAGAGCATCAAATTCAAGTTCTGAGGGCTGAGTCATCAGAGTGTGGGTTCGAATCCCGGTCGTGACGCTTGTGTTCTTGGGCAAGATGCTTAACTGTAATTGCTTCTCATCACCCAGGAGTAAGTGGGTTCCTTCGAGGGCAGAGATTGTTTATGTGAATGATTTAGCAACCTGTACGCCAATTTGGCTGCCCGTGCTGCATACTCCAAAGGAGTTGAGATGGTTTCAGGAATGCTTAAGGCTCAATGAACAGGGGTTATCGTTGTGTAAGGCCCTTTGTTGCAATATTTAAAAGCTCCTAATAATTGCCTATTATTACTATTACACGTTTTGTTACAGAGACAGCACTTTGAACAAAGGAGAAATCTAGAGCTCTTGTGTTTGACAAATAGGAGTTTCTTTGTTTCTTCTTCATTATTGACCAAGTGCTGGATAATCGATTCAAAAGGGTAATCGTTGTGAAAGGCCATTTGATGCAATATTTAAAAGCTCCTAATAATTGCCTATTATTATTGTTACACGTTTTGTTACAGAGACAGCACTGTGAACATTCAAGAAATATAGAGATCTTGTATTTGACAAATAGGGGTTTCTTTTTTTCTTCTTCATTATTGACCAAATGCTGGATAATTGACTCAAAAACAGCACTAAATAAGTGTTGCATAACTAGATTACAATCTGTTGTTGATACAAGGGGTCAAACAAAATGTATTCCCATGATATATGAAGGGAAAAAAAGTGAAATAGCATTAAAAGCGAAGACAACCAAAACATCCGCCTTGATATCAATGTGATGTGATGTCCATTCTATGTTAAGAAATATTAACCTCATAGCACTAATTAGATGTTATTTGAAAGCTCTTATTCTGATCCACTTCATGAGCAAATAAACCCGGTTTGTTTTTCCAGTTTCGGCAGGAAGTGCCTGGTTTTGGCTTGGATCACATGGTGCGGTATTGATACTGATGTTTTCAATTAAACAATACGGAATAGAAATGGTACTGCATTGTTACTGAATTATGTTCTTTGCAAAAACTCTCATAATTTGGTGTTTTGTTTGCTTCATACAAATGCACGATCAACAGTTAAAAATACATCATAGTTTTAAACTGAAATACAATGCACAACAAAATCTGAGTGTAACAAAAGAATATCAAATAATAAACCACAAGGGAAACTGACTGGGTTAATTTTAAATGTTTTGGGATTGAACAAAGAAAAATTGACTAGAGCAGGATTTGAACCAACAACCTCCGGATTAACATGCCAGCGTTCTAACAACTGAGCTATCTAACCCTGTATTGGGGGGGGTCTCCCTATTTTGTCAATATCTTTGTTTGGGGGTGCCAGTCAGAAGCCATACAACCGTTGACTGTAGTGTAGCCAGAGATCACACCCAAGTTTCAATACAACCTGGGAAGCGGCAGCCAGGGGATCACCTTAAGGGGATGCAACTTTATATTTCAGATATCAAGTAATACACCACAAGGGAAATTGACTGGGTAATTTTTTTATGATTTGGCGTTGAACAAAGAAAAATTGACTAAAGAAGTCTGCTTTGAGGATTCTTAGAGACTTAGATTTGAGCGCTTAGAGACTTTCCTGAAGGTGTTAGGTGCTATATATGTTTTTATTATTATTATTATTATTATTATTATTATTATTATTATTATTCAAACTAGCAACTCAAACACTGGGCACACTCAGTGGTTATGGTTCTGCTCTAGATTATGGGGGTCAGGGGTTCGAATCCCACCTAATTAGCCTGCTTATAACCCCCCCCCCCCCCCCCGGCAGAACTTGGAAAGCAGAGAGTATAAAGTCCTTATCATACATCGGCATTAAGGTAAAACCCAAATAGTATTCTTTATCCATCAATTAAATAAAATGTAACGCTTTCCTGTGTTGAATTTTTTGGACCAAAATAAATAGCCCTAATTTTAAAAATGAAGAAAAGAAGCAACAGCCTGACTCCCCAAGTCTGCTAAAATGTACTGGCATCAAAGATTGAAATCTACTGATTTTCCAACAGGGATCAGCTGCCTCTCACCTATGTAGACCAGTGTTCGAATCCCACCTTGGGCCTGAGCCTCAATCGTGCATGGGATTTTCATTCCCTACCTGATTACGTGGGTTTTTCCCTATTTGGGGTTTCCCGCCCACATCTAAAACTTAACATATTTCTTCATTGTTTCTCTACACAGTTATCTTCTACGAGTCACAAACGACGGGTTTTAAAGACTCTCTTTAATGTCCCACTGTGTTCTTCTTTCTGTTTTCTTGGGCCTTTTTATTTGTTCGGTGATTTTTTAATGATCTTAAGTGTTGTTTTTTGTATGACTATGCACTGTCTTGCCTTAATCTTCCTTGCCTTTCCTGGGAATTTGGAGACATACACTTTTTGGCGACAGTTAATGTTTTTTACTTTAATTATGCTCTAGTCCTGGGCATCCCACTGTTGTTTAACATAAGTTTTTAAATATATTTTATTGTTTGAACATTGTACTTGTGAAGTTTTTTCCAGAATAAATATTATTATTATTACTATAAACAGTATCAGTCACTTTTGAGGATCCCTTGGTTTAATCACCAGAAAGATTCAATTGATTAAACTGAATAAAATAAACAAGTCAGCGCATTGTCTTGCCACAAACATATTTAGGTAAATGTAATTGGAATCCAATCTATGCCAGAAGATACAGGAGCAATGAACCAAGTCTTATGAAAAAAATCTTCTGAACGATGCGTCTCTTCCATTTTGCTTTTGATTATCTTTAATGAATTCACAGACTTTGCTTTTTCAAGATCCGTGAATCTAAGAAAAACCTTTTTTATGATTGGTATAAAATTATTATGATTATTATATATATAAATTATGATTGTTTCTGTCATTATCACACCATTTTTTTAAGTCCAGTTTACAGACCATCACATTTCGCATGGGAACTAATCTGGCTAAAGCACTCAAAATGACAATAACGATTCTACCTTCTCCCCTTCCATACTCCAAGTGAAAATAGAGACTTGAATACTATACACCAGACGTCACCATAAATCCATCACAAGTGTTTTCACAACCCAAATCTCAGCCTGCTAAACCACAAATAAAAACACCTTCATTTTATCCCCCCACATTTTTTCCCCCCTGCACACCTCTAGCCACGAAAAAAATGAGTAACGTGAAAACAGAACGGGGAAAAAGCGAGAAAGATAACTTTGCATTTTGGGGGTGTTTAGGAGTAATATGGTTGCTTCCGGTCCGCGGATGTGTCTGTGGAGCCTTTTTGTCCCCTTTGTGCGGGGCACATTTTGCCTCATTAAGCAATCAACAAAAATCCCTGCAAAAGGGCGCAAGCGTGCGGATGAAAGATGACAGACTGTCAGAAAGTGGCGCCGTCCGCATGTATCTCTTTCGCGGCCGGCCCCCTGGGGGGTTGATTTTGGGGGTTTGGGGCACTCATTGTATGCGTTGATGAAGCGGAGAAGATTAGAGTCTCAGTACATAGGAATAAGGAATTTTCTTGTTTCATTCTGAAATGTGTAAACCTGAGCTTGTTATGGTTTTGAATGTGGTGAAATCTTGGCAACAGTAGGCCTATCTTCTTCATTTTTATCTTCATTTAGAGACTAATGACAATATAAAATGGCAATAAAACTGACCACATTGCTGTACTTTAAATAAAATATTAATTTATGTTTTATATGTATTTTTGTTTTAATATCTTTTACCTGTTTTTATCCTGTGAAACTAATAAACTAGAATGAAATAAATAAAACAAATCATCAAAATCACAGGTAAATCTCCACAACAAATACACAGCAAGCTACAACTCAAAAGGAAAAAGGGTATTTTTTCTTAATTTTAGAAGTAGCTTTATCAACCCCTTCCAAATGTAGCAAAGAAGATGTAATGTATCACCACACCATAATGGTATTCTTAAAATAAAAAAATCATGGTTGATAGCAACACAACGGCCAGAAGCAAACCACGGGTTGGTCACTGTATAACAATTATGGTTAGAAATCTCTCTGTCCACAACCACAAACTGTGATTCCCTAGATTCACTCTTGTGTTAACAGTTGCCATGCCTGCCGGGCCTTCCAAACCGTGTAGCAATACGTGTAAGCGCATTGAGATCCCGAATCTTCTCTGTTTTGCCTGTCTCTTGACAAACAAATTTACACGTGTCCGCAGTCAAATTAGTTGTCCCCCCCAAAAAACTGGGCCGCCCACTCTCTGGCTTCACTCCTCCTAGGCCACAAACGTCCCCCAAATTAAATTTCACAGTTGTCGCTGCGAGTGGGAAAACATCAAACAGTCCCTGTGATGGGTGAGGAAATTTGCTAATTTGGATGCAACACGGTGGAAGGAAAGAGGCAGGGGGGAAGGTGGAAGGGGGGAATGCTGGCTTGTATTTGGGCAGAGTTGTCATCACTTCAGAAGGAATTACTTTTCTAACAGCTAACTTGATGAGTAATTCAGTAATTCTCCTTTCCTTATTCACATTTTTTTTTTTGGGGGGGGGGTGGCTTCTGATTTATAATTTTTCTTACAAACGGTTAATCTGGTTAGCATTTTAAGATCTTTTAAAGGTAGGGTCATATATTGGTTTTTGTCAACGTAATGCTTATTTATATTCCCAATTACAAATAAAGATACAATAAAAGTCACATTTAATGTTTCAGCTGAATAAAATGTCTACTTGATGAGAAAACAGCCAAAAACAATCACAGTATTTTATCCACATTTAGCGAGGTGACAGCGGGTACCAACCACATCTCTGGCTGCAGCATCCACAAATGAACACAACCCTCAGAAATCTGAGGAACGATTCATGCATGAATCGTTTCTCAGATTCAAAATTTTATATTGATTTCTAATCAGCGGAGGCATTTCAGACAAAATAATTTCACAGGATGCTTACTGCCATTACCATCTTTATATAACAAGTAAGCTTTTCGTTGGAAATTACACAATTTGTTTTCGGGGTCATTACCAAAGTATGACCCTACATTCAAGGCCATGAATTGGCTACAAATGCTTAAAGGTATCGTACACGTTTGGTAATGACTCAAAACAAATATAAGCATAAAAACTTACTTGGTAACAAGCAACAGAGAGCTGTTGACAGTATAAAACATTGTAGGAAACGACTCCCTCTGAAGTAACAAAGTTTTTGAGAAAGAAGTAATTTCTCACTAAAATAATCAAAACTTCTTGCAAGAAGTTTTTATTCCTATATCTGAAAGCACACAAATTTGTACAACCAGGGTGTTTTTTCTTTCATCATTTTCTTGCAACTTCGATGACCAATTGAGCCCAAATTTTCACAGGCTTGTTATTTTATGCATATGTTTGGATACACCAAGTGAGAACACTGGTCTTTGACAATTTCCAAACGTGTTCAGTGCCTTTAAGGATAATCAAGCAATGACGGCACCATAACACTAGCTAGAGCCAATCACATACAAAAGTGTACAACTTGAAGTGTACAAACCGTACGCTGGGGAGGGAGGTGGTTAATTCCCGCCATTTGCTTTCGTTTTATGAAAAAAAATGTTGAAGTACAAAAACATAGCTTCATGGCCCTTTTTGCACTGTTAGATAAGACGCAGTAATTTTGTTGTTGTTGACCTTTTGAAAGTCAGAAACAAGTCTTGTATGCAGGAAATTACGGTATTATATATATCTGTTTAAGATGTGTATGTTCTCTATATAGTTCTTATATTTGTGCTCGTAATAAACAGGGTTTGCATGTAATTCACATACAAGTATCTCTATGTAGAATAGTGTGAGAAAAAACAAAAAAAATTCTTCGTACACTTTTACTTAGGGGGGGAGGGAGGGGGTATTAAAAAAGTGTACGGTTTGTACGCTTGTGACAATGTTGATAACTGTGAACCCCTAACTAAAATATCTCTAAGGACGGTATATTAGAAACTTTGGGACATGAAGTTACGGCCTGTGGCTATGGCTATGGCTTCTCCTAAGGGTAGCCAGTATGCTTCAATGCATGTTGTTATGGCAATCAAGCCACAGCCAGAGCTGCAGCCACCAATTCTGACACTGCCTAAGTGTTGAAGAAAGAAAAGGACAATAGTTCTAAAATGGAAAGGCTGAATTTTTAAATGGGATGTTACATTTTAGAGTAGAGATCTTGTTAACGGGTCTGTATACGTTTGGTAATGACTCTGAAAATTAATTGCAATAATAACTTACAAGTTAAGAAGCACCGCAGCTTTGAATAGTATAATACATTTTGAGAAACTTTTCACTTCAAAGTACTGCTGTTATGGAAAAAGATATTACTTTTTACACACAAAAATTTGAATCTGAGAAGCGTTACTGACAGTAACATTTCTCAGATTGTTTATTCCAATTGCAGATTATTCTTCCTGCGTGGACACAACCGCTCCAGATTTTCGGCAATATCTCAAAAACGCTACCACCTTTTGAAATGAAACTTTCACAGGTTATTTTTCTGTTATATATCTACAACTATATTGGATTGAAACAAACAGTGTGTTCCAATTACCAAACGTATACAATCCCTTTAATAATGACAATTTGATACTCATAAACATACACTAAAAGGAACGTACACAATGAGTGGCAATTTTTCAATTGTATGCGCATCCATGTGGTACAAAACCTGGAAAAACAAAATCAACTAAATTTAGTATCCAATGTACTCATTATTACTATTTTTATAGCGTAATTTCTTTGGCGCAAAACTGCAGCCAGATGGGACATTATAAATCCATTTTTGTTCCATCCCCCCTTGGCAAGCTTGGCCAGTGAGAAAATCTACCCACAGACTAAGATTCTGGCATCCAACTTGAAATCCAATCACATTGATATTCAATTTCTGGACGCCTTACAGACAATAAAATGTTACTGAGCCTTTAGGCCCCAGGGTATCTTGGCAACATTATAGTCTGGTAGACTAACATTGAGGCGAAATTTTAAAAAGGTGAGAATCGAAGAAGAAAATGACAAAGATCCGACAGAGATTAATGGCACTTAGCACGTCCTGGGTGACCCTGTAAAACCTATCCTCCTTTGGGGTTAATTTGTGTACTCTGCAGAGCCCATGGAAAAACAACTTGGGTTCGGTGTCTGGGCTCGGTTTTCCATGGTTAGTTTCTTGTGTACATAAACAAGAAAGAGTCTGGCGTGCGATTTTGGATGGACTGGTATAGCATCATATAGATACAGGAGACTATAGGGTATTCGATGTCATGTGCATTATCAAAACATTTTCTTTTAGGGATGGGAAGAGGCGGGAGGAGGAAGGGTCTACGAGAATGAAGAATTATTTTTTTAGAAGGTGTACTGATTAGTTTGTATTTTGATTAGGACGTGATGATGGTTGTGATCATAATCTAAAAATGGGAATCTTTTTCCAACTGGAGGGCTATATTGGGGGAAACAGGAGCAAGGGGATCAGTTTAGGTGGAGCTGGAGGAAAGAGAGATGAAGAAAATGAGTTGTAGGGGTGAAGGAAGAAGAAGGTGACGGATAAGAAAGAATTACACACACAGCGATGGCTAGGAGGAGAGACGGTTGCAGATGATGAGAC
>JAJGQC010000255.1:0-25000 GCA_021014325.1 Plazaster borealis
TTTGGTATAACGGGAACTCAGATTCTTTGAAGGTTTTTTTCTTCATACCTTTTGTGTTAACTAATAAATCTACTCATATTGAATACAACAGAACTGTTTGGTCTTGCAACAAATTACTTTAACAGCTGAACCATGCCAAAGAAAAGTAAAAAAACAGAAATATTTTTTGAGGTAAAGCGGCAAAGAAAGATTTATTTTTACCACAGTTTCAATGAGTTTACTTCCTCATCTTATAATTTGATTGGTAAAAATAGGAAAACATCACCAAGGCGAAGAAAATTCTTACCAAAGACGCTGCCACCACGGAGTGATCAAATGACAATTAATTCTAAAAATTTATTTCATCAATATTAAATGTTTGGTATATTCAATCAAAATATTTGTATTTGTTTGCCAAGTCCCTTGTCATTTCAGTTCTCTGATTCAATAAATGACCATTTTTCATGCCCTTTGTACAATACAAATTTGTGTTTATGGTACAGAATTTGTGTGCGTTTGTTTTGCTTAAAGGTATCGTACACGTTTGGTAATGACTCAAAACAAATATTAGCATAAAAACTTACTTGGTAACAAGCAACAGAGAGCTGTTGACAGTATAACACATTGTAGAAAATGACTCCCTCTGAAGTGTGTTTTTTCTTTCATCATTTTCTTGCAACTTCAATGACCAATTGAGCCTAAATTTTCACAGGCTTGTTATTTTATGCATATGTTGGGATACACCAAGTGAGAACACTGGTCTTTGTGACAATTACTAAGCGTGTACGATGCCTTTAAAGTACAAACTGAAGTACCATTGTGCCGATGGTGGTTCTCACTCCGTTCATTATTTGGAAATGTACAACAATTTACTCTACCAAGAAAAATGGACCATTTAGTTTGAGTTTCATAAAGGCTAAAGATTGCTTCAACTCAAAGTGCTGTACAAGACGATCCCGATTAGGCCTCCATTATGCTCCGGCCATCTCTGTTGGGTTCCCTGTATACCAGTATGGTCACAGCACATAACTTAATGCACTTAAAAACGGGCCAGACTATTTCCTTGGCAGTACTCGCGTTTTGTTGCACATATCCAAATGAGTAATAAACTGAACGATTGCTCTTACAGGGCGATCCAAAATTACGAGGAACTGAGGGTGTTAGCGATTTTATCCAATGCTTATCCAATGCTGATAAGAATGACCTCCGAATTTGATTTTTAAGGTCAAGCTTAGGGACAATTAAAAGCTGGATGACATTGATGAATCCTAGGCAATGACAAACAGACTGACACCGACAAACAGAATGACACTGACGACTCCAAGACATTGACAAACAAGATGACAAGGACAAACACAATGTGAAACAAGATTACAAGAACAAATATGAGTAAGTTCAGACGAGGACAATTGTGGAGTATTGTTAAACAAACTTGACTTGAACGTTGTCTAGTCCCCCGTGGATAGTGTGCTCTAGTCAACTGTTTGGAACCGGCCACCTGACTGTGGTCGCTTCGCTGGTCAATATAGGGACTACTGACTAAAGTGACTTAAGTCCAGTCACTAGATTTTAACTAGCAGCATTGGCACTAGATTTAATCACTGAGCATGTGCAGCTATTGACCAATGGTCAACTACGTTTTTCTTGGTCGACCACGGTTCCTTGGTTGACTATGGTTCATTGGTTGACTACAATTCCTTGGTTGACTACGGTTCCTTGGTTTACCACGGTTCATTGGTTGTTTACGGTTCCTTGGTTGACTACGGTTTCTTGGTTGACCACGGTTCCTTGGTTGACTACAGTTCCTTGGTTTACCACAGTTCCATGATTGACTACGGTTCCTTGGTCAACTACGATTCCTTGGTTGACTACGGTTCCTTGGTTGACTACGGTTCCTTGGACGACTACAGTTCCTTGATTGACCACAGTTCCTTGGTTGACTACGGTTCCTTGGTTGACTACGGTTCCTTGGTCGACCACGGTTCCTTGTCTGACCACGGTTCCTTGTCCGACCTTGCTCCAAAGGACAAATCCAAGGCAATGAGAAACACGATGACAATGACGATTGATGCAGACACTTCGATCCAGACAGTCAATCATGAAATCATAGGCCATTACTTTCACACTTTGCTGATAAGGTCACTGTAGGTCCTGTTTGTTCAAGTTACTGTTGGCTCACACAGTTCTATCTTTCACTTGCTGTAACTTTAATCTCATAGTTTATGAAACTCCAAAAGAAAAAGGCAGTCCTCACAATACAATGGTCACCAAACAGAGGGAACATTTACTCACAACAGTTTGCGATTTCATAAAGAAAGCAGCCGGATGTCACTATCACAAAATAGCCGTTAAAAAAAATCCTTGCGTTTAAAACTAAAGAAGGGGTAGGGTGCTGGCAGACGAGTGCAGACACAAGGTGTTTTGTTTTTTTCAATTTAATATTAACCACCATAACGGGAAGATTGCTCAGTTTTAGGGTTAGCACAGTTTGATTGGAAGTGGACATGACACCAGGGACTGATGAGTTGGCGAGTTGGTCGACACTCTTGGATGTTTGATCATACTAATTCCAGCACCTTTATCGTACCCTGGCTGTTTGCTGCTACCAGGACATTGGAACCCTGAGGGACAAAAAATAACAAAATCAAAAACCAGGATCAAAACTTGGAAACCTAACTCACTGAACATTTTTGTTTTACTCTGAACCTTCCTGAATCATACCGAATCCATCATCAGAATCAAATACTGTAGAGTTTGATGTGAATGTTGTGTGTTTTGATTTCGTTTTGGCCGATGACATTGTACGATAAGCACTCTATACTCTGTGCTTTAAAGGCACTGAACACGTTTGGTAATTGTCACAGACCAGTGTTCTCACTTGGTGTATCCCAACATATGCGTAAAATAACAAGCCTGTGAAAATTTGGGCTCAATTGGGCATTGAAGTTGCAAGAAAATGATGAAAGAAAAAACACCCTTGTTGTGCAATTGTGTGCTTTCAGATAGGAATAAAAACTTCTTGCAAGAAGTTTTTATTATTTTAGTGAGAAATTACCTCTTTCTCAAAAACTACATTACTTCAGAGGGAGTCGTTTCCTACAATGTTTTATACTATCAACAGCTCTCCGTTGCTTGTTACCAAGTAAGTTCTAATGCTAATATATATTTTGAGTAATTACCAAACGTGTACAGTGCCTTTAAAGAGTCCACAGACACCCAAGATAGGATTCAAAACTATAACCTAGAAGAGTTGTCTTAATCGCTACACCACTGAGCTTGTCCAGTAATGAGCGGTCCTATATTAGTAGTGGCTACCACAAGCTACTAAACTAATGTATTTAGGCAACATTCATAGCTACTCAACATCATCTGCTATGAGCCATTGTACTTGCTGATTACTATCCCTAGATATCAAGATCTCAGACTTACCGTTCTCCACGCAACAGCGCTGACAAACTCATTAGCATCTTCTTCCTTCTTCTCTTTGTCCTAAAACAACACCCAGAAATAAATACAGTCAGTTTATTTGTATAATGATCAATGTCAAACCATAAGTCAACATTGTTCCATCCAATGGAAGGTAAATCATTGTGATATTTTAAGCACTTAACACTTGCATATCCGTATGCATTTTATAATAATAATAATAATAAGACTTGTAATGCGCACATATCCAACCTGCTGGGTGTTCAAGGCGCATCTGATACTCTTACCCAAGTAGCCTTTGGGTTTTTTCCGTGCTTCACACATCGGTGTAACCGTAAAACTCAAATAATATTCTTTATCCCAATGCAATTCTTACATCTATAAAACATTTTTCTCGTTTTGCATAAACAGTCAGGGAACAACAATTTTGTTGGCAAAATATTTAGACTTAACACGTTTTTGCGATTTTGACTTAACACGTTCTTGCGCACACCCAATGTTAGCATCGAGTCGAAAATGAAGATTTTGAGTAACACCTGATACATTTTGTGTGGTATTTTGCTATACAAGGAATTCTGCCACAAACAGTCATCATTTTTTTCAACAATGAGGGCGCTTCAGGCGGAAGTATTTCTCAACCGTGATTGAAAACTCACATGGTGGTTTTTTTTTAATGGTTGATGGTACAATGTCTTTGTGTCAGAGAAAAAATGTTGAATAAAAAAATAAAAAAAACCTTTACACAGCATGCGATTTTGCAACTGCCACAACTCGCTAAAACTATCCCAGACACACATACAAACAACACTTTACTGGTGTGCAAACTCGCCCTGCGTTTTGAAGCCATGTTGGCGCTTCTATGTTTCTGTACACAACATGGGAATTAGCTTGAAATTTTGTAAGCGTGTTGTACAGCTTTTTGCATATCAGTGCTTTTATTCTTTTCTCTGCATTATAGAATCTATGAATTGAACTCATTGTTTCAGTATGTGCATACTTTTGTGTGTTTATAAAGCAACACTTAAATGCACGTGCATCAGTTTCAACACGAACATAAGTTCAATGAAATGTACACACTACATTTGCTGACAATATGAAATACAGTCTCCTCTGCTTTATTACACATTCTACACATAGGAGAGACGTTTGCTTTCTCTATTATTAGTAGTGTTATTATTATTATTAGAAGAACTGCCTGACTTCAGAGGCTCCTTCAACTCACCAGGACACTCCTGACAGTGTCAAACTTGAACGTGACTAACTGCTTGGACAGTCCTTTATAGTACAGATACAGGGAGTTGTTCTCACTGCCGCAGGCAATGTAGTCATCGTTAGCAGCTAACCCTACAAAGTTCTTATCGTTTGTGTGACCACGGAATGTGCGTAAACAGTGGGGTTTATCCACTGACCACAGCTTGAGCTGACTATCTGTAGACCTGCGTAGGATAAGGTTTAGATTACTCTGTGTTAAATCATTCCAATAAATCGTTCCTCATAAACGCCATCTTTACAGGCAACTTGGGTTTGAATTTGAGCTGCGTCAAGCATTCAAATGTATCTACGCAGTCAAGTGGTTTGTTTAGATGATTTTCCTGTCAAGGGAACTCGGCAAACTCCCACAAGGGGATATAAACACCAAGCTGGCAACAGCCAATCTCTCTCATACGAACATTGGTTTAGTGTCTATGATTATGAATCACACAAATCAACAAATTGTGATTCAGTAACTAGACGACAATACTTATTCTAGTCATTGTGAAATCAGCGGTTAGCTTGGTGGGAATCGAACCCACAACCTTGTGATTGCAAGCCATGCAGTCTAACCACTTGACCATGGTGACAGTGGTTCACCGACCAATCATGCAGGAAGTTTGATCAAACTCCTGCTTGCCTGTAAAGTGGGATCTATCTTTACAAAGGCTTTCATGATGATAATTATAAGACTGCAAATTTCAACCGAGTGGATTTTCATATTTTTGAGAAAATATATTTTCCAGACATTAAGGTTTGCGGTGACACCGTGGAATTAGGTCCCTGAGTGATGGGTTTTGGTGATTATTTCCTTCATACGTTAAAAGCAATGAACGTTGGAACCCAAGGTTCCAAAAATGTTTGTACATTTATGTGACTTGCACAATACCAAGAGAACATGTGTGAGCATGGTACCACTACAGTAGCAGCAATGTTTAGTGCTGCCACCAGCTGTTTTCCTTAAGGGCCTTGTCACACGTGGTACATTTTTCGCGCAACCTCTTCTCCCACAATACACCAATCCTTCGCCGATCTTGAACTCTTGGTGGCAGCAGAAACGCCTCCATTACTGCGGTGGTACCTGGGTGGTACTGTGCTGCCTATCGATGAGCTTAAGGGCTGGGCTACACTAGTTAATTTATAAATGGTTATATGTAAATAATGGTTGTTTATAAATAATAGTTACATAAGTGGCAAGGTCGTACCACCGCAGTACCACCGCAGTTTGTCTGCTGCCACCAAGAGTTCAAGATCGGTGAAGGATTGGTGTATATCTTAACATCCCAGAACAAAATTGTGTCCAATTGAAATATACCTTCAGGCCATGTCAGACAAGGCACTTTTTCAGGCAAACAACTGCACTGTACGCACAAGGAACACACACTTCGGCAGAAGTAACGCACTATCCCCAGGAAAATAATGAGAAAACTGAAATGTGAATTAATTTCATCTTGGAGTTGGCCTGGAACTGGTTGACTGTCAATCGGCTTCTGTGACATGGCCTTCATGCATTGACGTCAACACGTCACCATCGTAAAACATGCTGCAACAATGGAAGGCACACATCTATGTGTGCGCGGCGCCCAGGATGGGCCAATGAGCAACCTTCTTTTTGACCTCTAGCCGAGGGCGCTCTACCCAAACGACGCCATGTGCATAAGGTCTATTGGAGATTGCCTAGTTGCCTATAAATTGCCTCATGTGACAGGGCCCTTATGTAGTCTAGAGAATCCTAGAGACTTACGCCGACACAATCTCCTCTGAGTTGACGAACTTGGTGTACGACACGGCCTTCTTGTGTCCCTTGAATACATTGAGGGGTTGCTTGGGATACCTCAGGTCGTAGTAGTGGACGCAGTGATCGGCTGAGCCAAAGGCTAATGAGTACATTTTGGAGGGGTTGAATTTGACGCAGCAGACGTTGGCTTTCGCCTCTAGACATGCCACGGAGCGTTCTTGATTCGTAGACCAAAGTTTCACTGCAAACAAAACCGTACAAGCCACGATATAAATGCAGTTATTAGTGCGTTGTTTCACAAAGATCTAAGATGAGCAACAATCTTAATTTCTAAGCGAAATGTGATACTGCCAACTCATCTTAAAGGTAAAGTCACAGATTGTTTTTTTGTCAACGTAATGCTGATTTATAGGCAAAACTATAAAGAAAGATACAATAAAAGTCACATGTGAAAGTTTCAGCTGAATACAGTGTCTACTTGCTGAGAAAACAGCAAAAAAACTGTCACGATATTGCAACAAGAACGACGAATCCATCCACATTTAACGAGGTGACAGTGGGTACCAACCACATCTCTGGCCGCAGCATTCGTGAACGGACACCAACCCTCGGAAATCTGAGCATGAATTGTCTCTCAGATTCAAATGCTTTAAGTTGAAAAATTATCCAAACCATATTCCTTCGAGGGGATCCTTTCTCAAAATAGTTTATACTATCAACAGCCATAGTACTTCTCACCAAGTAAGCTTTTATGGTCATGGAGTATTTACCAATCTATGACCCTACCTTCAAGATAAATCTTATCTCTTTGAGCAAAAAATGAAAGGTTCTAAAATCGTTTTGAAAGCTGAGCATGTGTCTGGCTGTCTAATAAATAACAGGCAGTCCCAAAGGGTTGCAGAGTGCTGGGGATAATGAAATGGAACTTGGTATTACCTTTAGCATCATCTGAACCTGAAGCAATGAGTTTTGGGTCTACCTTGTTAAAGTCAACACTCCAGCATCTCTTCTCATGCTCCTACAGAGAAAGAAAATGATTCAAAAATCGTCAAAATATAATTGCTAAAAAAATTGTAGAAACAACTTTCTGAGAGGAAGTAAGAGATTACAAGATATACTGACCATTTCAATAAATGTTGGAGATCTAATATGCATAATGTAATGAACCCATAATACGTAAATTTGCTTGTGTTAGTGAAGAGATTGCAACACAATCTTCGTTTTTTTTCTTTTCCGAACTGGTCGAAGCCAGATATTAAAGGCACTGAACACGTTTGGTAATTGTCAAAGACCAGTGTTCTCACTTGGTGTATCCTAACATATGCATAAAATAACAAACCTGTAAAAATTTGGGCTCAATTGGTCATCGAAGTTGCAAGAAAATGATGAAAGAAAAAATATCCTTGTTGTACAAATTTATGTGCTTTCAGATAGGAACAAAAGGCTTCAGGCCAGAAGTCTTTTATTATTTTAGTGAGAAATTACCTCTTTCTCAAAAACAACGTTACTTCAGAGGGAGTCGTTTTCTACCCGTGTTTTATATATTATCAACAGCTCTCCGTTGCTCGTTACCAAGTAAGTTTTTATGCTAATATATATTTTGAGTAATTACCAAACGTGTACAGTGCCTTTAAGCTAGCTTGACTTAATTCAACCGGTATGAACTACTTCAGGGTCTCACCTCTGCAACAGTAAACATTGGAGACATAATACCCATAATTATCATGTGCCAATGTTGCAGTTGTTGGCCTGCAATGGTAAAAGAAATATGGTGACACAATCCTCGCTTTTTTCCAAACTGGTTGGAAACTGGTTTTTAGATTCTAAGCTAGCTTGACTAAATTCAACCGGTATGAATTCTGGGTGTCTTCTCTGCATTTTCAAGTTTGTTGGCTTTAGTACCCCACAAATGTTTGTGTCTATGCGGGGATGTTTTATGTGGTTATATTATACGCGCAGTTCGTGGTAATTGCAGGTGTGATACAGTCATTGTCTTCAACTATATGTTACATATTGCTCGATACTTTGGGTAGACTTTGGTAGCCAAAACTTCATGACGGCTTGTTCACGTTGGTGATGTTTGACCATATAATTGTCCATTACACATTTGTATCTTGAAAACCACAACAAAAGTAGTTATTGACCTTAATTTTAAACCCGCAAATATTCTTTCTTAAAGCAAATGTACAACATTGGTAATTGTCAAAGATCAGTATCCACACTTGATGTGACCCATAATACATGAAATAACAAACCTGTGAAAGTCTAAGCTAAATCGGTTTTCGGAGTCATGAGAAAACAGTGAAAAACCCCATTATATATTTTCACTGTTTTCAAACATCGGATTTTATCACCAGTGATAAAGATAATTGTTTTACTCCTTTCCTAAAAACTATAGCATTTCAAGTAAAACTATTTCAAGGGAAGTTTTCCACCATGACCATCTTTATATCATGTAAGTTATGTGCAAATTTGTGAACATTTATATATTCAACCTTACCAATGTTGTACACACCCTTTAAAGGCTAAACGGAACAAGATGATCAACATTTCTTAGTAAAGTTACCGAGTGCTGCTTAAAAGAAGTAACAGAGCTAAGCCATACAGGTAAAAGACTAATTCCAATACAACTAATGCATACCTAACATTTCCTATCATTTAACTTTGTAAATAACAAAGAAAATTTAAACATATCTGCAAGGGGGAGGAGCTCTTTCACCCACCAGATATCTGCAAGGGGGAGGAGCTCTTCTACCCACAAGATATCTGCAAAAACGTTCAGGAGTGACTTACTTGAAATAATCGGACCTTTGAAGCTGAGAATGCATCCCATAGTGTGACTGTTCCTTCATAATCACTACTTGCTAGTATTCCTTTATGATACGCACTCCAACATACACAACTGGAGAGAGTCAGAAAGAAAAATATCTCTATCGTCTTAAAAAATCTACTCAAGAATGATCTATTCTTAATTAATTTAAGTTGGGGGTGAACAAAGAAAAATTGACTGGAGCGGGATTTGAACCTGTGACCCCCGGGTTTACATGCCAGTGCTCTGTAAACTGGACTACCTAGCCTTATGTTGGCAGTCCCCTATCTTGTCAAGATCTTTGTCCAACATCAGGCTAGATAGCTCAGTTGGTAGAGCATGGGCACATTAACCCGCATGCAGCAGGTTCAAATCCTGCTCTAGTAAATTTGTCCTTGTTCAACCGCAAAAATGAGTTCAAAATGAGTTCAATTGGGATAAAACACTTTATTACTTTGGCATCCTCCTGGTAAATCATACCAAATGACTACAGCTGGATAAAATAACTGGACCATGTGGATCTGGAGTAAATTAAAGACAAAGTACAGCCCTTGTAGATATGGGGGGGAATGATTAGTTTCAATCAGAAAGCTTACAGACTATAAATTTCCAACCAGTACCAATCCTCAAGAGAAATAATTCTGTGTAAAAGTACAGTCAAGGAAATTGCAATTGAAAGACCCCATAAATCACAATGGCTTGTTATGGTATTGGCCCTCTCCACTACAAGACGAACTTGGCAACATACTTGTGCAAGTCTCCCTGTGTATTCCAACATAGGAACCTGTTAAAAAGCACAAGTTTGCCACATGTTTTACCACGCATTAAAGCAATATACTGGAACCCAAACCATACCCAAGCTCACCATCCTTGGAAAGAGAAAGATTGGATCTTTCAAATGATGGTAAAATAAACTAAGGTTGCTATTATGCAATCCCTTCAAATTTAAGTGGAAAGATCTGAAATGCCACACACCTACGAAGTGCCGTATGGTTGTGTACAAAAAAGTGTTTGGGTTTTACAAAACACACTGAGGAAACCAAGTACAAGAACTTGAACATTTTTTGGCCGATCTTTAAGATTTTTTGATCATATAATGAACTTGTTATGCTCTTAAATGACATCTTCAAGGTGATAATAGAGTTTGTAAAATTGACCTTTGAACACAAGCTTTCTGTTGTGTGACAATGTGTGCTTCACGCTTGTGTGTTCAAACAATGTGGGCCCCAGCAGTAGTTCATTTCAAAAGAATTTGGTAACGAGAGCAGCTGAACGAGAGGGTTAAACAGTTAAACGTATCAACCATAATACGCACAAGACTAGCAAGATCTACAATGACAACCAACCTGATCTTGGAGTTGCAAACCATCTCATGGGCAGGATAGTGAATATCTACGGCATCCATCACAACAGCACCGTACTCAAACACCTTGATTTTCTTTGTCACGCCAGCTATTGCAAAAAAATCGTTGTCCTTGTCGAATTCAATACTGCAGAAAGACATAATAGGGAAACATGGAATCAACAACATTTACTTGACTACTCAACGAGGAAAGAAAAAAGAAGTAACGATAGTGAACTTGTGGGTACAACCATGTGTAAAATCTCTTTTGTGGGAGTGTTGGCTCTGAAAAGAGCCAGTGTGGTCTTGACGTTTCAAACAGTTTACTCTGCTCGTCTTCAGAAGATGAGCTGAGAGTATACTGTTCGAAACGTCAAAGACGGGCAGAGTATATACTGTTCGAAACGTCGAGACCACACCGGCTCTTTTCAGAGCCAACACTCCCACAAAAGAAATTTTAAACATGGTTGTACCCGCAAGTTCACTATAGTTACTTCTTATTTTTCCACACCACGCAAAGCTTCAAACATCACTTTGAGGAAAGAAATTTTTGAAACCAAGTGAATAACAGTTGGCTTTTGACTAAATGTTTAAATGTATTCAAACTTTGTGTTTCTGGTGCTACCAGGGGTGAGAGATTCATTGCTGACAAAGAGGTCTGAAATAGCAGCGTTCTCCCTTAACAGTGGTCCGCTGGCCAAATGCCAGTTAAAACACCTAAGGACCAGTCAGAATTCACTCCAAGTGGTCCGGCTGGCTTGTTCAGTGTTGAAAAGCATCCCTATTTCATTTGAAATATGGACAAGTGCAAAAGCTGACGGACCGGTGAAATGACGAGCTAACTGGTCCTGCTGGCCAGTCACTGAAAAAGTCAAGGACAAACCCGGACTAGGATCCAAATTTTAGGAGGCAAGTTGAAATGGTGGTATTTTGTGAACTTGGTAACCCCTGCAGCAAAAATAGCATCCTCAGAGCTAGAGAGCTAGTGGAAATAGCATCCTCAGAGCTAGAGAGCTAGTGGAAATAGCATCCTCAGAGCTAGAGAGCTAGTGGAAATAGCATCCTCAGAGCTAAAGAGGTATTTCACACAGCATGATACTCTTAAATCTGAAGAAAAATAACACCTACTTTTTTCACCAGGCGGACATACAAAAGTAAAACTTCAGATAAAAGTCTGAAATTGTTCAACCCTGTACTACCTGCATGTATGTATCTTTCATCCATCAGCATCAGCAGATCTCCAACATAAAAAAAATTGCATTTTGTTGGTTCAGTCCCATTTAGGTCTGTATTACAATTTGCATGAATTATATAAAGTTGGTTTAGCATTTTTTTATGTGCCTGGTGAAAATTAAGTTTACTGATGATTAATCTTTCACTGTCGGGAAAACATTTATCTGTAATTTTTTCTGATTTCTAGCCATTTTAGATTTCAGGCATTCTTTATTATTACAAAAATGAAATTGCAATTGAGAACCTTATAGCACTGAGCCGTCGGTTTAATACTTCAGGACAGGAGAAAGTTTCAATAAAGAAACCAGGATTATTTTCTTTGGAAGAACAACAAAAAGTACAAGCAAATTATCTTGTCAGAATTGTTTTTCATTTTTTCTCCCCATAGTGTACACTGCAATAGCGCCCTCTTGTGGTGTCTTGAGCTCAATTTCACTGAGAGGCTTACTAGGCAGAAGACTAAGGTGCACCCTTCCTACGAGACTGCGCCAAGCACTTCGGTCTATGCAAGACTATGCCATGATTCTGGGTCGATTTCAAAGTTGCGCAGAGAGGCTTTGAGCGTGTCCTTGTAGCTGCCCTCCAACAGGGCCCAATTTCATAGAGCTGCGCATAAAAAGTTGCTAAGCACAACAAAATTATGCTTACTAGAATAAGGTTACCAGCCAAACTACCAGATCACACATATAAATTGTGATTGGTATCCTGCTCATTTCTACTAAGCAAACAAATGTTAAGCAATATTTTCTACTTAAGCAGTTTTATGAAATTGGGCCCAGATCTCTTGCCCTCTTACAGCTTACAGTAGAAAAGTCTTTTTGGGAGTCACTCATTGCCAATCCTGACAATGTGTCCATACCATCGCAACTGTTCTCTACTCAAGAGAGTTTGAATGCTTTGGAGCTTTGCATGATTGAGAACCTCTGTGTCTGGTATCTTCTCTTGCCACGTTATCTTGGCTGGTAACCTTAAATTACTTAGCAAAGATCATGCATGCTATGCATATCTTTCCCTACGCAGCAGTTAAAAACCAGTCATGGTCTCCAAATTGAAAAAAATCCGACTTTGATATTTGAGCCCAACTTGACTTACCTTGAGACTATACTGGAACCATTGTAGACATCTGCATAGCTTAACGTAGCTAACGGACGAATTGAACTGAACTTAGTAAACTTAGACAGGCTATCAGTGAACTGGTTGAGCTGCTCACTCGATCGGTTTTCACCTACAGAGGGAACGAGAATGCAACAGATGTCAAGATTTCATTTACATGGATAACAGTCCCCCTTGTGTTGGAACGATATGCTCTGATATGGGTTAAAAACAAAAAGCACTTTGAAATGCCCATAGAAAAAACCACCACAACAAATGATGAATTATTAAGTTACTTCTTTATATTTGTATTATCAAAAGATAAGTATAGAACCTCTTGAGCTGACGTCACAGGAAGAGGGGTCTTCCCACGGTCTGCCATATTAATAATAATAATAATAATATCGACTCTTATATCGACTCAATTCCAAATAAGGATCATTGCGATTCAAACATTATTACCCCTGGTCACTGGGCCATATATTTCATTCCTCAAACCATCTCAGCTCCCTGGGAGCATACAGCCTTTGCTGCCAAGTATTTAGCGCACTAAGCTAAATCCATCACAAGAACCATCTCTGCCTTCACAGATACCCATTTACCCCTGGGTGATGAGAAGCAATTATAGTTAAGTGTCTTGCTCAAGGACACAAGTGTCATGACCAGGATTCGAACCCACACCCTGATGACTCCGCAACCATAACTTGAGTCCAATGCACTAAACCCCTTGGCCACGACACGCCAAAAATTGCATGTAAAGATACTGTGAGCTTCTAAAAGCACGCGCATCGCATAAAATGCATACGACACAGAAGCACATTGTAAACCTGACTCTCAAAATGAGACAAAGATTCATTCTGGATGATGTGGAATGAATCATGTTTCAATAGACCCTTTAGCAAGGGGTACTTTGCGAAAAACATAATCAATTCAAGAACATTATACACAAAAAAGGGAATGATTTGAAAGACTTTGCAAATGGCATTTAATACCCAGCTCTTTCCAAGAATTCCCAGGACAACTTGGAAAAGCTGATCTCGGCACAAAAGCCGACATTTCCACCGCTGGGCAGAGAAACTGATACACCAAAAAGAAACCTAGGGTTATAAATAGCAAATACTTTCTCCTAAACCACAAAAATGTGTGGGCGGAATGATTCTGTTTTCTGTTTTGGCCGTTGATCCCACTGGAGAAAAGAGCAGTTGGTGCAAGCCTTACGGCATACTTTGTATTTTCTTCATCCCTGCATTACGGGACACTAAGGGGAGGGGGGATGTGTTGAAATGCCCACAAACGGAGATTGACTTAACTTGGTTGGCCCACTTTAAATTGAACACTTGTATTCCACAAAATGCCATCAACTAACCACCCATTGTAGATGCTGTACTTAAACAAGTTATACTGCAAACTACTGCAAAGTGTTCAATGTGGAACTCTCCAGCTATGTAATCATACTGTTTGATTATGTCAGTGACAGTACCACTATGTACAGAGTTAAGCTACACATTATTGCATAACGTGTACGTCAACACGTACGATAACGTCCTTTGGCGTTTGGCGTTGGCGTTCTGATGCAAGCTCGATTCATTTAAGCTACACGTTGCCCGTTTACCCACGTCATGAAGAGGGGCACAAAATCTGTTTAAAAATGCAGATTTCTAACATTGTTTTCCTCAAATGTCTAAGAAATGAGTGGAGTGTCTTTTTGATACAGGCATTCTGCAGTTTGTCAAATCAAAAGGTAGGAAAATTCCAAGCACAGCAAGACTTTGTACTGTGTTTTTAAATTTTCAATGGCACGCACAGTGGAGAAACCAAAAACACAGAAATCAGCTGATCAGTTGCATGCCTGTTAATTAGAGAGATTTTTATAGGATAAGTTAACATTTGGCTTGATAACAGTTCTTAAGAACCAAAGGCGGTCAAAACATAGGAACTCTTTCCAAAATATTGCAGTACACAGTTCTCTTTCAATCAACTGTCAGGGGAAAAACCCCAGCAGCAGCTTATCCTAATATTACACGTCAAGGTACAAGTGTTTTGAATGTTGCTTCCTGTCATCCCTTGAAAATGATAAATCTACCCCAAAAAGGTCAGAAAATACCAATCTCATTCTGCCAGGGATAAGTCACTTTAATCTCCAGCCCACAGGAAGGAGTCTGCGTACAGTCCCCAAGAGACGGGAAGTATATGTATATTCTCATACATGCATGTCATTTATTATGATGCAGAGAGTGGTTGTGGACTTCACAATCGAGGTATGAGATTATTTTATAATTTTGACGTTTTGCTTGTGGGTGTCGGTGTTAAGAGGATGTCTTTCTTCCTCTGGGTTCAAATTGTTTAAATCCTAAAAATCTGATGAAAGAAACATACTGAAGAGTAATAATGCATGGTTACATATTTATTGACTAGCCTCTTGTCACCAGACACATTCAGTGGTCTAATGGTTCTAGACTGCAGGGGTTGTGGGTTCAAGTCCCACCCAAATAGCCTGTGGATTTGTTTTACTACAGGGAAAGCACTGAACAGTTTGTCAAGGGTGAGCCTGCCAGTTGAAATTAACTTCCTGCCACATTCCGTCAAACAACATCTTTGGAAATCTTTAACTCCCTGCCACATTACGTCAAACAACATCTCTGGAAATCTTCAAGAAGGAACTGTGAAATCTCATTTGCTCCGATACAATTCAACACTTGAGCATGACTTGTTTGTCACACTGCTAGTTTTGTGTCGGCGCCTTGATCAGGCTTGCACATGGGTGTGCCATAAAAGTCTTTACCTCCATACTAACTTGAAACCTCAGTTCTGATTGGTCGACCCATAGCAACAAGAGGTGTGATATAAACCTGTTCTAACTCCACGTATTGTGCTATTGAAAGCTAAGTATACGCAAAACGTACAATTGTTCCAACATATTGTGGTAATCTACATGTCAAGTTTGCTTGAAGATAATTTTTGTTATCACACGCGCGCTCCTGGAATACGGAAAATAAAGCGCATCTGCGTCCCATATCCAGCAAGGCATTCAGCCGAGGCTTTTGACCTCGTTGGAAATGGGATGAGAAGCGCTATATTTTTCCGTATTCCACTCGCGCTTGTGTGATATCTATTGATATTACTATTATCAATCATTTTATATATAAGGGTGAAAATCAATATATTCTTTATCCCCCTTGCAAATACTACATCAATTAAACATCATTACATTCCTATAAAGTATAGAAATATTCACACAAGCTATTCAAAACACTTTGCACAAAGTCACAAGATACTTTTTTGACTGGAAACGTTAATTTTGACGGTCGTACTTACTGGGTGTTATATCACTCTGTCTGATACTGAAGTAGCACTGCTCCAGATCTTCCAGATGATGATGAAGACGTTTCCTTCTAGATGCTAACGTTGTATCTAACCACTGCTGTCTACCACCCTAGGAAAAAAACAAAAAAACACAGACGGCCAAATTAATCTTTCGTCATTCCTCATTAATTCTGAACAAAAAGAGTGTTTATAAATCAATATGAAACATTTTGTTCAATACAGATGTGCTATTTCATTGTTACTCGCATAATTTTGACCACGGATATGAGATTGTCAGTACTGGCAAAAAGTATGTAACATTCTACAAACTTCTGCCAGGCATGCAAAGTACAACAATTTGTCCCGCAGATGTCGTAAGCAATAAAAATGGCTACTTCAAAACAAATGGTGCATAACTGTTACATTGTTGTCGATGCTAGATCTACTCCGAAGGCATGTGTTTCAATTCCAATGCATAATTCAATTTTCCTACATTGACTTGTGAATGCCAGAAGGAAAAGCAAAAACACGATCAGACTTTCACACTCAGTTTTCATGAAACTCAATTTGTGCACATACATTGCTTTCAAGCTTTGGGCGGGCACATTTTGGTTATGTCCTAAAAATAATGCCAGGCATATGACGTGATACATAAGCTTTCAGATAGCGTTTTGTGATTTGATTAAGTGAAATGTGACATTTGTAATCACAAGTTTCACCTAATTGTGTAATGAATCTTATTCAGACAGCCAGATTTCTGACAGGTGTGGTTGTAGTGGCCATGAAGAGCCCACATGTCTTTTCTGATCAAGGTTCTCTCCATGCAATGGAGAGTACACCATGTTGATCACAGTGCATTTCAGTCTGATGCACATACAATAAAGGGCCAAGTTACATAGTTCGGTCTGTGACTGGTATCCTGCAGGAAATTGTTAAGGAATTTGTTTTTTTTAAGCAGCTTTTTTGAAAATGGGCCCAGCTACGGCCAAGTTCACACAAGGACCATTTTGTCAACTAGAGGCCGATATTGCCTTGTACCCAACACATGTTTTTGAACACGAGTACCAGTTAATATCGGCCGCTACTCGACAAAATGTCCTTGTGCGAACTTGGACATAGCTGGGCCCAATTTCAAAGAGCTGCTTGAGCAGAAAAATTTGCTTAAACAATTTCCTGCTAGAAAAATTACGCAGAAACCAGTAACATACCGTATTGTGTTACATGGTATTTTGGCTGGTAACCTTATTCTCTAGTAAGCAACAATTTTGTTTTCGCTTTGCCGCTGTCTGTGCTTCGAAGCAGCTCTTTATAAAATTGGGCCCTGGTGTGCAAAGAACAAAATTGCTATGATTATTTTAGGGGATTGTTTGTTCCCTTTCGAGGCTACTTTATTAAATTTCACAGGATGATAGAAAGTAATATTAAAAATACTTGTAGACTGACGTAAGAAAAAGAAGCTGCTGTTATTCCCTAACAGCAAACGAAACTCCTAGAGCATTATACGCATTCAAAGTATAACTATTCTTGTGCAGGTACTTGTAAAAAATCATCGCCCTCAAGCCATTTCACGCTCTTGTGTCATCAAATCAATTAACAAATCAATCCAACATATAGCTTGCAAAAGTATTTGCAAGTTAAGGAACAAATTAAAAACTAGGGACAACAAAATTAACAGGACAGCAAGACTGAGGGAAAAAAAAATCAGAACAGCTGTCGTTGCTAGCGGATAAAGATTTTCAGTATTAATGGCCTTTGATCAAATATAGGAAGGATTCTTTTTTCGCCATTAATCAAACTTGACTTCCCTTTTCAACAAATTTATAGATTATATGTTTCTGTATGATCATCTGCACAGGGCTGAATTTGCATTAGCATGATTTGCATAATTCATGACTGGATTTTTTAACATCTGCACAGGGCTGAATTTGCATAAACATAATTTGCATAATTCATGATTGTATTTTCTACATCTGGTGAAAATGTCTGGGAAAAATAATTCAAAACAATAATTCTTGTTTTGTTAAGGAATTGTCAATTTTTAGACATATTTTGGTTAAAGCTTTATGCATCACAAATATTTGAAAATTTTCCGAAACCCAACTTACGTTTTTACTGCCATTGAAGCCTTCCTGAGGGCCATCTGTCTTGGAAGAATTTTCTAGTTTGATTTTTGGTTGTTCATTACTGCAGAGCGGATAAATAAAAACAACACTAATGGTTAACTTCAGTCACTTAAAGAGGAAGGGAAATGACCAATTAAATTTTGTGATGTACTCATTTTCCAATAGATAGAGTCCTCATGTGAGAGGGGAAAAAATCTAACCTCACGTTAAAATAGTGTGAATTGCCGTTGTATTCGATACCCTTCCAGTGCAAAATTTGTCAACATCCAAAACATCTGAAGACATCATTCTGAGAAAAATTGGTCTCTATAATTGTGTACGGGGAAGTTTGGTTCATTCTTAACTTTGGATAATATTTAATCTAAACGGCCTTGAATTTGATCATTTGACTGTCAAAAAATTCCTCCTTGGAATGTAAAGATCCATTAGTTTTTGAAATCCAATGATGACACGTTTCAAATTTCGCTCTGAAAAGTCAGTTAGTAACCAAAACATCCCCATACAAAAATGTACAGACCCATATTTCTCAGAATGATGTCATCCGGGCCCAATTTCATGGCAGTGCTTACCAAATAATTCTGCGCTTACGCGCATTGTAACGTGTGTATTTCTATGGGACGCAGCTGGGCGTAAGCGCAGAATTCCGCGGTAAGCAGAGCAATGAAATTCGGCCCAGATGGTTAGGATGTTTTCTAAAAATGTTGCAATGGAAGGGTATCGAATACAATGGCAATTTACACCATTTTAACGTAAGGTTAGAGACTTGTAATTTGTTCCCATTCATTGAGAACTATATATATAAATGTGTACATCACAAAATTAAATTTGTAATTTCCCTTCTTTGAGAAGCAAACTCGTATCAATCACTAAAGACTTACCAATCCAAGTAGAACAAACCTTCCTACTGACTGATTATTAAAAGTAAATCATTTGAACGAGTTTGTAGGATCAAGACACTTGGCCAACCTCAAAGTTTTGAAATCAATTTGGCCTCTCATGAAATAAAATTGAGAAATAAGTACGATCTGAAGCATTGCATGAGGAAGGAAGTGAGATTTACACTACAACTACAAGTGGTTTGCAAGAGACAACCATGTAATACAATCTCTTCTTGAATAAAGTGGTGGTTCTGAGAAGAACCGGGGAACAGTTTTGAACAGTGGGCTCTGTAGGTCTTCAGGATAATGCGGAACTACAGCTGATGCAAAAGCTCAAAGTAAAATTGTGCACTGGCAAAAAAATGCCCAATCAAGAATGCATTTGCAAAGCTGCCAACATTTGCATCTTGCAATCAGGGAGATTTTGTACAACAATCAGGGAGATGCTTAGACATTAAACATAATAGGGGCAAAGTTTCCACACTCAGGGAGTTTTTTTCAAATTTGTTCATCAGAGCATGGAAAGATTGGTTTATTTTTAGGGAACTTTCTGCAGAATCAGGGAGTGTTGGCAGATCTGCATTTGCAATTTAAAAAAAAAAAACAATTAAAATTTGGTATTTCCAAAAATGCCCTTTTAAAATTCGGCATTTGCAAATGAGAGGTTTTATAATCATGAAATGTTGGTATTATTGTATTTTTTAAGGTGCACTATAAGATATTTTCTTAGTGCAAAAAGGCAGTGCCATTTTAAACAAGGCTAGTTACTGGTCAACCTCTTCTTGAAGTTTTAAAAAATCGACCTCATTGGTTTTTCGAAAGAATACCAAATTGCCATCCTCTAGTTTTTAACACACACATCATAAGAAACACCTGTGTCAATTTGTTTTCAGGGATTTTGTGCACGTTCAAATTAGGGGCTTATTTGGATTATGTCAATCAAAATAAAAAATGGTGATTTGGTGTCTTCAAATGTTATTTTCTCAACTTTAACAGTATTTCAGATGGAAATATTTTTGTGGAGGGTTGGTACTGGTATGCACTTATTTATTATAAGTTGGTTCTCAGGTTTGTAACTTGTCCTTTTTTTCTTCTTCAAAATATTAATGGCCTGACGTTTCGACCCTAGCAGAGTCTTTCTCGAAGGCTAAAAAGAAAAAGACTCTACTAGGGTTGAAAATTCCTTCAGGCCATTCAATATTTTTGTGCATTTATACCATAGGTCCTTTAGTTCGTAAGCAGTTGCAACAGCTAATTCTATTTTCTCATTTCTCTCTTCTTCTTTTTAAAACCAATACTGTATTGTCCGTAACAGAAGGCATCAGTTGTGTAGAAAACCAACTGACAAACATTTGTCCGTCTTGTTATTTCTACACCATCCAACCTCCTTGGAGAGTGCCGTCATTATTTTCATTTTCAAAAGCTTGTTCTTGAAGCCGGAGGTGGCTATAGAAGTCATTTTAAAAAGGCACTTCACCGAACGGAACCATTCAGCTCGAGTTACAACCTCTAACGGCTCACACAGACATGCAGCGTATACTCATATTTTTTCTTCTTGTGGGGGGGGGGGGGAAGCATCACGTACACAGGTATACAGGTATATTTTTCCTGAAACGATCTTGCAGCATGGAGCCGTTTTAAGGTACATCTATTGTAAATAGCGGTTATTTTGAACCGATTGTTTTTCAGTCTTGAGGCATGCGTAATTGCTTGGTTTCCAGTAGAGATCTTCCGTAAACACTATTCTTGCACGAGTGTTATTACGAATAATCTGGTCCTGTCGATTTCACTTGTCCCTTGCCCCGTTTGTTTTTCTCTTCAATAATCCAACTGCAAAACCAATAGTTTTATTGAACATGTCTATTTTTGGCAGCTACCCCCCCACATTTCTCTCTTTGTTTTTTGTTGTTGTATTATCTTGATGCAAGTAGATTTTGGCTGCTCCTAAATTTCTTTTCACATATTCTTAACAAACCATTTTGTGGAGATTTCCAAGGTATGCATCTTTTTGTCAATTTTGTTTTAAAAGGGAGCTCAATGAAAAAGGAAGTTGTACAACTGCCATATTTTTTTGTAATAAACCACAAGGGAAACTGACTGGGTAATAATAACTCAATTTTTGGGTGAACACAGCCTAATTTTTTTGACAGAATACTTGCAGATTTTGTTTAGGTTGACAGTTTCTTTTTTTCGAGATTGCCCCCGCTGCTAAAAGATAGGATTCAAACTGCCTCTTGCTGTTTTTGAGGTTGTTCTAACTTCTCTATTTATTTCTAAGTGTTTAAAAATTCTACTGTCCTGCTCTGGAGCTTAAATGAATTATAGACATGCAAATTTGTCATTTTTATCCCTTTAATAAGTGGACAATCAATTTATTGAAATTAATTTAATTGAGTTGCTTACACCCTTTAAAGAGGAAGGACAACCCTGTACAAAAATGATGTCATTATATGTTTTGGAGGTTGACAAATTTTTACACTGTAAGGGTATCGGATACAATGGTAATTTACACCATTTTAACGTGAGGTTGGAGACTTGTCATTTTTTCCCTACTATTAAGAGGACTCTATCTATTGGAAAATGAGTACATCGCAAAATTGAATTGGTCATTTCCCTTCCTCTTTAGAACAATGTTAGGCTGCTTCCGAATTAATGGCAGTGGCTATGGCTGGAACGCTATTCTTCAGTGTGCAGCCAATGGCCATAGCCATAGGCATAGCCAAAATCGCTCGATTCCAATGCGCCATTAGTACTGAGAGGGCAGAGACGGTTCTTGTGATTGATTTAGCTTAGTGCTCTACATACTTGGCAGCACAGGCTGTATACTCCCAAGGGAGCTGAGTTGGTTTAAGGAATGAAATAAATGGCCCAGTGACCAGGGGGCATAATGTTGAAGCACCATGAGCGTCACTGAGTGGTGGATTTGAGCGTTATATAAGAAGCCACTATTATTATTATTATTATTATTATTACTTAAAACTGACTGATCTATAAATGTGAGTACATTTTTTAAAAAGAAAGATCCATTGGTGACTTATATTTACAACTCTGCAAAAACTAAGAGTCAGAACCTTCTCTTTAAAATGTTTTTCTGACCAACCTAAAAAGAAACAACCAGTAGAGTCCGAACAATATGCCCGGATGAATCAAACTCATTCTGTAGTCATGAATGAATGCATATGTGCTTCGATCTGTTCCGAGACACTTTCTTAAGTGGGGGGTAAACACTTTAACAGAGAGGGTCGATGTTTCTTGGCTTGGGGAGGGGGAGGTAGATGGGTGCTAAGATTTGTTATTACCTTGTGGATGGTGCTACTGCATCGTCGTTCAGAGCAACGGGATAACTCTGCATAGAGGAAGCAAGACAGGACAAAATTCAAATGGATACATGCCAGTTTCCTGAAATCTTTTCGAGAAAACTGACAAAAAAGGTCAGAAAAAAAGGTTCTAAATTCTTTAAGTAACAGGGATCAAATCAAACAGGAAAAAATTCAAATGGATATTTGCCAGTTTCCCGAAATCTTTTCCAGGGGCGAGAGTCATTGCTGACAAATTTAAAGACACTATTATTCCAGTAGCTTTGCTTGCTACTCACAATAGAGCTAAGGGAGGGGGAAAAGGAGGGGGCAGCATGCAGGCCTGGAATTACACGAAGGCCACAGAGGCCATAGCCTCTGTTGCCCTGGTCTTGGCCTTGGTGCCCCTTCAACAGTTTCCCATAGACTTTAAGATTTTCCAATGGAAGTGCCCTTAACAATAATGAAAGTGGCCTTGCCCTCTCAAAGATGAAATAACAAGCCTGAGCATGGGTTGGACTTACCGAGAGCATAGATGTGTAGGCCTCACGGTGTTTACTAAGTCGGTCTTCCACTCTCTTCACATCTTCTTCTAATAATCTCATCTGCTTGGACAGTTCATCTAATTGCTGTTTAAGATACGGTTGGGCAACGATTACTCACGGCAGGGCAACTCGTCAAAATTTAAATGTTAAAACTCATTCTGTGCATAGGTGATAGTGGCATTGATTACCCTAGTAAACATACACTTGGTTTTACCCGAATTGCTGCCAATTAGTGGCATTGTTTAGCCTAGTAAATATACTCTTGGTTTTACCCAAATTGCTGCCAATTAGTGGCATTGTTTAGCCTAGTAAACATACACTTGGTTTTACCCGAGTTGCTGCCAATTAGTGGCATTGTTTAGCCTAGTAAATATACTCTTGGTTTTACCCGAATTGCTGCCAATTAGTGGCATTGTTTAGCCTAGTAAACATACACTTGGTTTTACCCGAATTACTGCCAATTTTCAGATGATGAATAAGGTTTACTTTCATTTTGGGAAATCCTTTTGGGTATCATTTCAATCACAACCAAATTAGAATTTCTAGTATTTTCTTGAAATTAAGTCATTAAACTTAACCCAAAGGGAATAAGCTTTCCAGTCTACTCTTCACTAAAGCATTTAGATAAGATGGGCTGTTATGCATTAAGGCCATCAAACTCAGACCCCAACAGGGGATGGATTAAGGAAGAATTGGGTGGTTAGTGTTAAGCTAAAGCTTTCATAGGTCAGCTGTCCCTAAAATAATTCCTTTAATTCAAACAACCTCCATTCCCACAGCACTCAGGTAATAATAATAAAAATAACAATAATAATAACAACAAGTTCTTATATAGCACATTTTACAATAACGTATCAATGTGCTTTACATTAGTGCCCTGGTCATTGGGCCAATAACATTCCTTTAATCTTTCTCAGCTCCCTGGGGAGTATACAGCCCTGGGCTGCCGTGGCGCTCCGAAGGCTTTTTCAAACACAATATCAACCTCTAACCTCGCAGGTACCCATTTATACCACTGGGTGAAGAGAAGCAATTATAGTAAAGTGTCTTGCTCAAGGACACAAGTGCCATGACCGGGACTCGAACCCACACCCCGATGACTTAACCACCAGAACATAAATCGATGCTCTAAACCGCTCGGCCACGACATCCTACAGGTACATGTGTATATCTTATAAAAACAACCAGAAATTAATGTTGATATTGATGCAAAAACTTGGACATACCTCCTGCTTTCTTATTTTTGCCTGTTCTAAAAACTCCTTCAAGATTTGGCTCTGTGCAAACCAGCTGTCCTGCATTACAGAGTGGAGACAAAATATTGCAAGTTAATAACAGTCATATAAAGTGCCCCTCAAAAACCATCACTTAAAAATATAAAGTCACGGCGACTTGAATAATCCACTTGGTAACTTACATGTACCAGGCCTGGATTTACATGGCCTCTGTTGCCCTGGTCTTGGCCTTGGTGCCCCTTCAAAAGTTTCCCATTGACATTAAGATATTTCTAATGGAAGTGCCCTTTGCAAAATGAAAATGGCCTTGCCCTCTCAAAGATGAAATTCCAAGCCTGATGTGTAGCCAGGGCTCACACCCAAGTTTCTGATACAACCTGGGAAGTGGCAGCAGAGGGATCACCTTTAGGGGATTCAACTTTTTATTTCAAATATCAAGTAATAAACCACAAGGGAAACAAACTGACTGGGTAAATTTTTAAATATTTTGGGATTGAACAAAGAAAAACTGACTAGAGCGGGACTTGAACCTGCAACCTCTGGATTAACGTGCTGGTGCTCTACCAACTGATCTCTCTAGCCATGTGTTTGCGGTCTTCCAATTTAGTCAATGTCTTTGTTCAGGGGTGCCAGTCAGAAGCCATTCAACCTGTAGTTACAGCATTTACAGGAAATAAAAAGTCACATCCCCTTAAGGTGATCCCCTGGCTGCCGCTTCCCAGGTTGTGTCGTAAACTTGGGTGTGATCCC
>JAJGQC010000256.1:0-25000 GCA_021014325.1 Plazaster borealis
TTGTCTGTTGAAAATGTTACAGCTATGTTATTTGGATTCATTAGCTGAACAAGGAAATGAAACTTAATATATAAATCGTAACAACGCATAATAAGTGTGAGAAAATATAATTAGTTGTTGCAAATTGATTTACAACCAAAAGGGTCTATGGTTTAAAGGCACAAAAATAGTTATTCGCCTGACGTTTCAACCCAAGCAGAGTCTTCTATAAGCCCTTTTCACACGACAGCAACATAACAAGGGTCCCTTGCTTAATTACCAAATGCACCTTGTGTGAAAGGACTACAATGTTTAGACTGTCCATAACGGACGGCAAAGTTGAGAAGACTTCACTATATAGGGACCTTGGACAGTCCAAACATTGTCCTTTCACACGGAGTACAATTTGTAAAGTTTTACAATCATGCTCAAATTAAGCAGGGGACCCCTGCTAAATTGCTGTCGTGTGAAAAGGGCTTATGACAACACACACGAACTATACTGGTGTAAAACAAGCAGTCATTTAAGGGGAAATAACAGCCAGACAGAGGTAGACAGAAAGCAAAAAGGAAAAACCCCGTAATTGTCAAAAACAAAATGCAAAGGAATACTTTGTGGAGACCGAGCCCCACCAGTCCTGCCATTATGATGGATCCTTTGGTTATGCATACATTGTCAGCTATGGCAATCATTCGATCTAGAAATGACAACATTGTGAGACGGGAAAGCCACCAGATGGAACCCAACAACCCGAAGATTTATTTTACATAATTATTAATTTTACAGTTTCAATTTCACGAGTTTATATTAACATTCAAACTTACTACTAAAATTACCTATCAATCATACCACTGGTAAAATTAAACCAGTTTGCCAGATGTTTGAACAAAATCCCACGGGAAAGTATTTATTACAATTTTTGATTTGACTTTTAGGGCCTATTGCGCTCATAAAGTCAAACCTACATGTACATGTGTTGAAATTTGACTTGGCATGATCATTACTGGTAGTAATTGGATCAAACTGTATTATTATTGCAAGGATGTGTCAGGGACGGACACGGGTGCTCATTATTACAAAATGGAAGGGCAATATTTCAACTAACTATGCTAATTAAAGCAATAGTAATTAAGCATTTAACCTTGCCTTATAACATCATTATGATGGGCTTAGTATGGGTACAATGTTTAACACTGTCGCTGCTGCCAACGGTCAGTAGCTGAAGTAGCTGAAGTGGCTGGATTTAGACATCAGTTTCAAAACAATTTCAATTTGCTTAGCCCATGGCAGCCATTTATAGAAGGAAACTAAATAAACTCCACGTTTACGATCAATGTTCAATACTCATCACAATTTTAAAAATACTTGATTCAACTTTTTAATAATAATGATGCGAGATTCTTGTGCTGTTATTCCTTTAACTTGTTAATAGTTCTTAACAATACACACCTGTGTATACAACACTGTGTGCACAACGCAGGTGCCATCATGTGTAAGGACATACAATGGAGTTCTATTCTTCTTTCATGTTTCCGAACAAATTAAGCCCCGTTAATGCACTGGAAAACAAGCTGTTCTGAAAAGCACTCTCAGTGAAGGTATTATGTGAACCTCATCAATCATTCTCACATAGAATAAAACATGGCCGGTGTTCATAATCACTTACTTACTTACTGCATCTTTCGCGCAGACGATCTGAGACATTTTGAATATAACAGAAGGCGGCAACACTACCAACATGTTCGACTTTAATGAAACTTTAAGACTACCGAAAATCAATTTTGGAAGATTTTGTAATAATAGCACAGGTAAAGGGTTACTGTGGTTATCGGATTTTCATGGCCTTGGTTTTGTCAATCTATACACGAAATGAGGTCAGCAACTGTGACCAATAAAGTGGAAAATGGTTCGGCAATTGAACAACAATGGTAGGTCTTCCTATGTCGACACCAGTGACCGTCCTGAGTCGAGGCTGTCCACTACACGTATACCAATGCAACCACACGTAGGCTACATTCCAAACAAACTCATACAACCAAAAACTACGATAAATTTAGACTTTCAAGCTTACCCGTCATAGTGAAGTACTCTGCTATCCAGGATGGAGATTATTCCTTATGTCCCCAAAACAGTAAATTATATGTAATAACTCCACAGCTATTGAAGTTCCGACATTGTTGTTGTTAAGTAAGTCCCGCTGTTGGTGTACTACGGTGTGTATTGAACGAACTGTTAAAAGTTCAATGGATCCGCATGGCACCAGACGACACTGAAGTTTGCATGCAATAATAACTTTTAACAAAAGGCTTTTGAATTCATCCCAAATGGATTTATTGATCGGACAATTTCTGCGCTCAATATCTACCATAGGAATGTATAAACCAAGTTAAGCGTAGCTACTGCCTGTTGGGATATCTCAATAATTTCAATTGAAGTAAAATCACTTTGAACGAAATGTTTATCTCATCAACGCGGTTGCACTGTCGATGTTATTTTTAGAGTAGTATTTTTAAGTTTGTTTATCGTCTGTGTGTTTTCTTTTACTCTTTGTATTCAACAGTAATTGAAGAATTTCTTTGGTACAGCTTGTGAGACATCAGCACGGCAGCAAAACTTAGGAAAATGTTTTCCTCACAGACTGTTTCTTTGGTGATAACTTTGCAGGTTCAAACTGACTCTTAAATCGTTCAGATTTTCCTATTTGCTGATGTATTCGTTAAATGAAATAACGGGCGCGTAAGATTAAGATGGTTTGAGATAAACAGATCAAAGTATTTACGTATAAATCCAACATTACTAAACTGCCCCTGTACCGGCCCCGGTGACCTGGCTGGTAATTCAACCTCGATCATTATGACCCCATGGCGTCGAATGGTGGCGCTATTCTCAAATTCTTCAAGGACTTTTTTAAAGGATCACTTATTGTATCTTCACTTGGTAAAACTATTGCCTCTGGTCTCATTGATTATGTTTTAGATCAGTAACGACATTATGAACATTCGCTGAGGTAATGTCATTTTATTCCCAATAAAACATCCATCCACCAATTCTCAACAATCACGAATTTAACATAAGAGTTTTGGACTAATATTTACGGTCTTTCATATGTCTCGTATTTGATTCCGGTGGACATCAAACGACGTAACAAGGACACAGTTGGGAGTTTTCAATACCATGATTAATTGAACATTATACACACCTGTTTCTAATAAGTTACAATATTGCGGACACTGACCAGGTAATCTGTTTTTTATTTGGGCTGAAAGAAGATGTAAAATACTAATTGATTCTTTTTAGTTGACGGGTCTTTGATCTCGAGGAACACAATTTCACCACAGTAAGGTCTGTCCTCCATTTCTCTACCACGCTCTCAGTCATGTTTCCCTTGATATTATCAATCATTGGCGCATGTTTTCATCATGCATCCTAACGTTCCTTAAGCTTCGTTTACGTGCAGTTGCTTTGTAGGGGGAAAAGTAGCGGCATGATGATTAAGGAAAATGATGTCAATCAAAGGTAATTGGCAGTGGCGTAACTAAGGGGGGTTGTCCCCTCCCCCATAGATGTACGTGCCCCCGGTGCCTCCATTTGAAATCTTACATTTTAAAAGCTTTAATGTGATCATTTCAATGTTTTTAAAACAAATTTACTCAATTTACACGCAAACAATGTATTTTTTTAAAAACTCATGTCATATTATCTTCAAAAAATAATAAATGGCATAACAAAAGCGCTGAAAAGGTGCTTGTTTAATTAAGAAGAATGCAAACGGAAACTACAGTTTTAAATGGCCAGAATTCCCCCTCCCCCTAAGAAGAAATGATGCACCCCTTGTGCCCACCTTAAACTTTACCCTAGTTTTGGCGCTGGTAATTGAGCTGGTTAGAACAAAAAAGCTCAAACCAAGAGTGTCAGCAGATGTAGAATGTGTCAGGCTACGTTTGTCAACCCACTCGCTCTGTTTGAAACGTGCATGTGCATGAAAACAATCTTGAGAGACTTTTGCTTTGAACCGCTACATCAAGTACACAGAACCATGCATGAGTTATCTGAGAGAGTAATGACAGCTGTGTACTCTGTCTATAAAGTATCAAGAAATATTAATAAACAGGATCCCCATTGGCAACATGACATTCTGATTGCAGTCATCGAGGTAATAACCTTTATATACTTGGAGCGTGTTCACTGGTGTCTAGCTCCTAGTATACCACGCTCAACGCCACAGGGAACCACTTCTATAACAGTGGATATTTTATATGCAATAAAATAGAAAATATGCCATTCGTTTCTCAATTTGTTGCTATATTTGTTGTTTTATTGTATCATTTACATGATGTCACCGCAAATCCCAGTTCGATTCCTTTAAAGTGCAAATAATTAGATTCCATTTCTTGTTGTTTTTCTCCGAAACTGTGCGTAAATTTAGCTTCCATGGCAACCTAGTTATTAAAAACTCCGGAATTGGATGACCCGAATTGGAATCCCAGCAGGTCTAGGGCAATGCAGAGTTATAGCGTGAAAAGAAACGTCTACTGAATAGGGTGGTGGATGAAGAAAGTGAACTGTGGTCATCGGCTTCGCCTGACCGTGCTTTGAAAAACAAACCAGCCTTCATTAAAGGACGCAATTAGTGAGATCTGTGCATGGTGTCCTCCTTCAACCTAACCACATTGGAATTATGAAATCATCTTCCCGTAAATATCAACCCGAACCCCGGGTTCAACCGTGGGGAAATGGTTACCTTGGGTAAGGGGTGCTAACGTAGCATTTAGATTGTGTGAAATTGCGTGAAAGAATTGCGCTCACTTCCGTGAAATAACACAATGGTGATGACAAGAGACTGATGAGCGGAAATTGAAAACACAAAATATGAGCTCGGGTAATCGCTATCATCTGTTCCTCGCTTGCAAATTGAAAACTTTGATGCCAATCTCTCTAGATATGCTGTTAATTGTTTAAATGTGTGCATGCAAGCCAAACTTCTGATTTGTAAGATTAAATGTACAGCAAAATAAGATCGTGTTAAATTAGCCAGCACGACTCCCTGAATCCCAGTATGGCAATGATGAACAATTCACACAAGGGACCAGACTCCCTCTCGTATTGCATAAAGGAAACATTTGATGAAGGCCATTTTGAAACAAAACACACAGGGATCCATCAGTCCTCGCCATAAACGAAGTAATACTTATGAATATTGATGAGGTGTACATTAACTGAGACAATAGTCCAAGGTAACTCTGACCCACAGTACAGACCCGAGTGGTACTTCAGCACTTTAGACCACTCAGAATTTGTTTACACACAGCTAACGTGATACTGCTATTAATTTTGTCCTCCAAACAATATTTGTATAATTGAATGGGCTCGTACGATTCCGAGCAGTAAACTCAACTGTATGAACTCAGAATGGCAAATTAGGATTTGTATAATAATGACTTCATACGATGGAAAAGGGAAAATGCAACAATTAACAGAGCGTCACCCACAACAGTAAAGGAGGCAAGTGAGTTTAAATAGAAACGAAACCAGACTAGTTTTCCATTCTTTCCTCGATGTGGGTTTCAATCAGTGCTGGTTTCAATAAAAAGTATTATTATAGTATTCTGTAAACTGAAGGGATATATCAAGAGCTTGGTCATATTGAAGCCTGCATAATAGACAACAGTTCAAAATTGACAGTTAGAAACAAAACGTTTGAATAAATTATTTCCAATATATTTCAAAACACGTCACTGCACTCTGTGCATGATACAATTTGATTGACGAAAATCGACAGTACTGATATTTGTGTAAAGCGTGGAGAAATTACAGCAAAATAATATGATAAAACCCGACGTTGTTTTTCTTTTGTTGGAGTCCTAGGTCTCATTGTAAAAATTGTGTCATACATGGTCGTTGAGAAGAACTACAAGACTGTATCAATTGCTTGGATTGCACGGGGGTAGCGTTGGTGGATTCGAACCATATACATTTATGTTTAAGCAGTGGTCAAAAGAATGATTTGACTCAGTGACAATTTTTGGGAAATGGGTGTTTTAAGAACAAACCATTTTTTAACAGATTAAGGTATTTATTATATTCCCTTCAAAACTGAATTTATATCAGTTAAGGTACAGATTGATGGAAAAACTTACCCACATTTAAAAATGAATACGATACTCTCTGACTGCCTCGGTTTATTGCAGTTTATGGGAGCAGAAAGAAAATTAAACAAACAAACCATTGCAATATATATTGGGCGTAACTAAAACCTAAAAAGTAGGGTGACCTTTCTGAATACAAATACCTCCATTCTAACGGGGAAGAGATAGAAAATGACAACTATTAACAAAGCTCTTTAAGAGAATTCTAGTTTGAAACTGCCAAGAAACAAGAAGGCTCTATTTTAGTATTTTGCTTTATTTTGTAACTCCATCACTACAAAATAATATTAATATTGAGGGATTGATAACAATTGTCCCCCCACCAAGGCGTACTACTGCGTCTATTTTCTCCTTTATTAATAACATAATCTAGAGAATAATATTCCCTCGTTCTGGCGACAGCTGTTTATGATCACTTCATGTGATAATTGAGAAAGAGATTTCAAATGAACCCATCCCATGAAACGAGTGATGGGAATCGAGAAGGAATAAAAGTCTTATCAATAAAAATGATTTGTGTTATTAATAGCCTTGCTCTAAAGACAATGAAATATGTTTGGACGTGAAGGAGCGGGCACATCCGAAGGCCAGCCTCTGAACGATTGCATTATCCATATTAAATTAATAAAAAAATATAACTTTCAACGACTACATGACCGATTTTTCTAATGATAAATTAATATCACAGGGCACAGAAGCGGAAATGCGTAACAAAAAGATCTCGGCACAATAAAAACAAGTCCACACAAAAGCTCGTTTTCAACACATCTCGTCATGGTAGTTTATCTCTGGAAAAATATTTTCTTATTGGATATATAATTAATTGGATGGGACGCATGGAATTGTGGTACAGGACGACTAGATAATCTACCGCCCCAAGCATGAGGATTTAACCTTGAACCCAAACAAAATATATTTCCACTTATATAGTGTGGATATAAACTGTAAGCGTTTAATACACGGATAACACTTTAGTAGACCTGAGTACGAGGAAAGAACTCTTGCCAAATGTCACTGAGATGCACAAGACGGTCTGGCATGCTGCTGATGGCAAGTTATTAAACCTGACTGGCATTAATTGCAACACAAGCTCTTCATTCAGTACAAAATTGCGTAATTCTTACATTTCAGAAAGTTGGTTCTGACTTGTTTTTATCAGCTGTCAAATGTTCTAAGCTGACAGTTGTTTGGCGGAAACGTAAAAGAACTTAAGTACATCAGGCTGCTTTCACACAAGGGGTGGGTATGTACAAGGGATGTAAAACTTATTATTGCTATAAGTTCAGTTGTGTTGAAAAAATTATAAGTAACCACACAAGGGTTGATGGATTCAGTCCATTTCTTAAAAAGCTTGAATTCGATTCTATCAGAAAAGCTGCTGATTTATTCAGGAGGAGCCCCTTTTAAATATTTTCTTTTCTACAACCGAATTCGTGCCAAAGAGTTTGAATTGTCACGAACTGCATGCTACAATCGTAACTCCATGGCAAGAAGTGCGTTTTTATTTAAGCGCCTCATGTACCACTTTACAATAAGCTATTGTTTCCAGCATGCGTCGTCTGCTTCAGGAATTGCTCATGTAGTTTGTGCACAGGTATGAGCGGTGGGTTCATCATCCAATACGAAGGAAGTCGGAATGAGCAACGAGACAATGTTTGAGAAATTCAAACCAAATAGGACTTACGTGGTGGTGTTGCCACTCCTAATATTGACGGAATGACAGGATCACCATGTGAAAAACAAAATAAATATGGAAAAATAATTTTGAGATAATTTTAGATCAATTGATCCACACAGTGATCTACTTAACCTAAATGCATAAACTTTCTGTACAAAATGAGTGACCCAGATTTAGTTCAAAACTTACCTAATGCAATTAATCCAAACTTAAGCTTGGCACCCTCAAAAGACCTTCCAGACCGCCGTCTCACACGGGTATATCCATTAGCAAGGGCAGGTTTCGCGGAGTATTCCATAAGCCACCATACATCTGCTGAAGATAGCAATTTGACCGTGCTGTTAGGCACTTTCACTGCCGTGAGTTTCCGGCGAGTTTTTATCTCTCGATTCCCTAAACAATGTCGTTGCTATCTGGCTCGTTTATTCCACTCAGAGCCTCGGCTATCCACGTTTAGTTGTATAGTTGACAAAAAAATAACGGACAGGATTATTCGGGTTTTTTGTTACAAAGCATTTATTATAGTGAATAGGCTACGGGTATTAAAAGAATGGCATAAACGGCATGACATTTGTGCACTGTTATCGCCGCACTGTAATCAAATCAAGTTGAACATGACGAAGTGTTATACAGTGGCTGTATAGAAGTATAGCACACAGTGGTCCGACATCTAGAAGTAAATGTCTATTAAGGCACCAGTCTGCACGGAAGATATAAAATAATATACACCCCCTGTACTTGACAGTTGGATAAAAAAAATCCACTGCTGTGTCAAACTGCTATGAAGTCAATGTCGGCGTTCCGTTAGAGTGCCGAGAAGAGGAAAGTACGGTCTTCACAGCTTGAGGGGGCTCGGAGCTCGCGCTTTATCCTTTCACAAGACGCAGTAATCCCAGTACTTGAGGCTACAGTCCACTGGTCCACCAAGCTAGTCACAGAATAAGCTATAATCCGATGGAACTAGGACATTCTGATGGGCCGTAGTCGTCTTTCTCTCTCTCTGGCTATCTATTATCAATCGAAGATGGAATATTCCTCTGGTGAGATTCTCCAAGAAGGAAGTATTTTTTAGGGGGATGACGTGATAGCTGATCAAACGGTTGTCCATGCGTCCGCGAAACTTCCGTACAACTCAACCAGTGTGATTCACGGCACACGTGCGTCCTGCTGTTAGCGACGCACCCCGCGGTGAGCAATATTTATTGACCCCTGCAGTTCCATTTTTACGTCCAATTGTATTCACAGACATAATCGTTATGATCACGCATCCATCAATAATTAATATGCATCAGTTGAGAGTTCCATCTTGAATAATCACAAAGAAATGGAAAGGTACACTCTGTGGTCATGCTGGCCGTCCAATGGGTCTACACTTCGGCATCCTCTGTCAATAGCAGCAGTCCAAACCAACCCAACACGTTACGGGCAGGCTCTACTGTTTTAAAGGGCTGTTCTATTTCGCGGTTGAACACCACTAATTGGGAAGTTTTTTTGGCGAATCATGAACGCTGGTGGCGCTCTTCGTATCTTTGCACAGAGTACATGCGGTTTTTTTTAATTAACACAATTTCGGTGTGGGGAATGTCTATTGTTGGTGGAGGTTAAATAAAACAATGATCATAATGGTCCATTGTTAAGCAGTTTCAACTTAGTGTATTACAACAATTCCAATATTCCTTAAAGGCACTGAACACGTTTGGTAATTGTCAAAGACCAGTGTTCTCACTTGGTGTATCCCAACATATGCATAAAATAACAAGCTTGTGAAAATTTGGGCTCAATTGGTCATCGAAGTTGCAAGAAAATGATAAGAAAAAAACACCCTTGTTGTACAAATTTGTGAGCTTTCAGATAGGAATAAAAACTTCTTGCAAGAAGTTTTTATTATTGTAGTGAGAAATTACCTCTTTCTCAAAAACTACGTTACTTCAGAGGGAGTCGTTTTCATACTATCAACAGCTCTCCGTTACTTGTTACCAAGTAAGTTTATATGCTAATATTTGTTTTGAGTCATTACCAAACGTGTACGATACCTTTAACATGATAATTTTCCCCGCACGACAATGAAAATAATACACAAAGAAACAATTTTCAGCAGTCCAAACTTGCCGCGAGGTTATTTTGTATAATTTACATAATTTCATTTTTATTCCAGATCTGATTTATGCTGTCTTTATAGCTATGCATAACAAATTGTCCGTTGGTTTCCTTTTCCTTGAGGAAACAATGCCGTGGCGTTTCTTTGAGCAGAGTGACAGTCCTTCCTTTGATCCCCGTGTTACACTAGGGAGTTGTGTTGATGTGGACTCGCTATAGCATGCTAGATTGGAATTACTGCGGTTTCAGAGAGAGCAGTAGACGGGAATTACAGAGGTTTGATTGAGCAAATCATCATCTTCATAGTCGTCTTGACTTAAAGACGGTTGAACAGAAATCATATATTGAAGCATCACTTTATATAACGTCCGTTTTATTTTGTCCTACATTTTTTAAAATTATTTTTAAAAATTTGTTGACAAAATATTTCAGGTGGTGCAAAACTGAGTTAGTTGTAACGATTTCATTAATATATTTTCTGGACAAAAACATGCTAGTTAATTAATATTTTAGTTTATATTATTTATCTGGGTTTCACTTCATGTTTTTGCTTGAGTTTGCGAATTGTTCACACATTTTTAGGGAAAATTGGTGCCACAAGCTTGGCGGAGCATGAAGGGGGATTGGCCAAGGTACGGCAGTCAGCTTCCTTCTTCTGGGGGATGACTTCATAAATGTTACTTATGGATTAGCAGATGGAGTTATTTCAACATCTGTAATATTACTTCGGTGGCAAGAAAATAAAAAACATGACATAATTTAAATTTCTCGAAAGAAAATATCACAGGGCGTCTTGATTATAAGGGAATAATAATGACTTTCAGATCAGCAAGGAGCATTTAAATGACATCAATTAAATAATTGAATTATTGAATGTCAAAGGACTAAAACAAGACATCGTGTCTGCTAAGACATCTGTCTTAAAGCTTGCTAAGATTTGCTTCTTATCCATTCATATACGATTTCATGCATAGTCGAGCCATAAAGTGTTACATCATCATCATTGATGAATGGTGAAATATACCCCAGAAGGCATTGTACATTATTGATAAGTAATTTGTGCTTTTTAGTTTAACGTCTTCGCGGATTAAGAAAATGGTGAGATTTTTGTTGAGTTATTTTTATGTCTGGAAAAGAACATCGAGTTTCCCAGAAATGAGGCAATACAGTTTATATTGCACTGTAGTGTAATGTATTGCAGTGATCTTTGAGCCCATCATATATTTTATGCTAAGACAGGACCAAATAAAACACAGTCAGCAGCGTACAATATTTTCTTAACCCCATCCGGAGATAACCTCGTGCAAATCATTGAGAATCCATCCTGGTCAGAAAATTTACTTCATAATGCTAGTTAAAATGTCAATGAAAGCGTCCACATTCTTATCAAATTAAATCGTTCTTCACACCAACGATAAATTACCGTGGCTGAAACAGACCCGTCATTATTTCACTTTGATTATTAATCCAGATGCTCAATATTTCACTCATTAAAAATGGTATTTTAAAAACAGATGAACAAATATTAATGCAATTTTTTGTTTAATAATACGCGAAGCCTTCCAAAAGGTTCAACACAAGGGCATTAAAGGTAAATTGCCGCATACAAAATATCAAACGAGTCACCAAAGATATTTGAAGGTCACGTGGTTAGGGAAACAAAGACTTTACCTTAATACACAATCCAAGGCCGTCTTCAGCGATCATCATTACGTCATTGTGACGTAATTGTGAAGAGAATTATAAAAGGAAAAGCATTGACGAATAATAGTTCTGTAGAGACTTATCTAAAGACGGATTGTCGTAAATATCATTTCGGAATGGATGGAAATATATTTAACAAATTCCATTTCCACTTATTTCTCTGGGCCTGTTTTGATCTTACATTTAACATGAATGTGCAGATTGAAACTACAGATCCAGGCCAGAGTATGTGAGTAGTGTTATTGTACGCTGAAGGTTTTACAGCGCATCAGTGACTGACCCAAATGCAATTTACATAATGTGAGCTCCCCTAAGCTCCTATAATTACCAGTATTGTTTTCCTCTGCCTGACTCAACATTTCTTGGAAGCTGTAATATTTTAAAACCCCCACATAGTCTGCAACCTCAAAGCAAGGAAAGGCAGGAGGGGGCGGATTCTTAAAAAAATAACCGGGCAGCGAAACAAAATGGAATCAAAATTTGCGACAAATGCGAACTTAATACATCGATGCATTGCCGTTTTTAACATCAAATTCAACAATTTTACGCTCTGGCGACGTCAATCGATGCAACACGCGGTTGACTCTGCCGCTATATCAAGCGGAGGCAGTCAATTTGTTTCTTTACATTTTCCCCCATCTTCTTCCTCTTGCTGCATTTCTTGCTGCCAGGGTTACCCACATCACTAGACGAGTGAACCAACCCGATTCACCGTTGACTTGTGTTTCTATCAAGCATTACCTTAACATATTTGTACACAACCTGCAAAATACTCGTATTGTAAATCTGGTTTGCTCTATCCACAGCCTGAGGGAGTTGTGTCTACTAGGTACGCAGTGAACGCAACACCCTTATAGTCAGGAATTTAATAACCGCCCATAGCCCCATAACGCTCATTAAGTTTGTTTAACCAAACATGGGTAGTTTAATGTTCTCTTCTTGGTACGATGCGGACACTGCCTGATGGACGAAACAACTTGTGTTTCATGAAATCATAGAAATGCACCGACCTCGTAACCAAACATAGCCGGCAATTAAATGAGTTATTTTGTCTGGCGGGGGAGAAGGGGCAAGAAAGTAAACATTAACACTGTTGGATGGTGTAGAGAAGGTGAACTGTTGTAGAGTTCAGATCACGCGTTCTTTTTGTAGGTTTTTGTGTGTGTTATTTTAAAGGTTGATGTGTGAAAAAGCAGATTTGATGCAGTATGGAACCATTCAAAAGGCGGATCGTATAAGGGGCGGAGTTACGCAATTTTGGAGAGGGAGGCAGGCCGCACGATTCCCATTAACGACGTTATCACGCCTTAAGGTAAAAAATAATAAACACAAAGTCAAAATAAAACATGTTATTCAACAATAGTTGGGTTTTTTCATACAAACTTGCTTCCTTCGTTTATTCCTATCTCTAGGCCTATACCTATTCCAGCATGCCATAACACATTAACTGTCTACATTTATAATATGCCTTATGTCCAGCCATTGTCAAACACACCTCATCCTTAACGCAGTCATCTCAATTCTCACTCATGCACGTCTCAAAGTTCCTAGCAACAAAAATAAAACCTGGTTCCCGTGACGTGTTTCAGAATGAGCGCTGTGGTCTACGTCTTGAAGTCGGGATATGCGACCAAGATGGACGCTGTCTGTTCAGCAAATCCAACCCACGTGATTTATGTGCTACATTCAATCTTATGCAATCTAAACCAAATTAACCAGCAAATTACGCAACCTCTATTGACATTATAACACTATAAAACCAAATGGTTTTTATATCAAACAAAATATGGACCATGTGCACTTAATGTCTGACGTACCCAGAGTTCAATACGACATGTACTGGGGGACTCATCTTATTTACAAATCTCAACTTATCTTAAGACCACTTAGCAAACAAACAAACCATGTCTTATTAAATTCACAGTAAAAACAATCAACAGAAAATAAAGCAAAATGTAAAACAAAAATTATTCTAAAAACCCACTTAATAAAAGGGGAATGTATTGACATCATTTTCAATTCTGATCACAAACAACAACACACGCAAACCATTCTGTAACATAAGTTGTTTCACCCCCAAAATACAAAAACAAACCACCATTTTTCAGCAGTGAACTATTCCCGAACGGTTTCTGAAAAACATCTGCGAAGTTAATTTAAACGAACTTCAGTGAGAAGCCTTTGCACATTGGGTCTTTTTCTCAGTATAATCTCCCCATGTCATACCGTCAATGATTAGTGTGTCAATACTATAACAAATATATACTCAAACCAAGTAATAGGAGTATGTACTTCATAGTCTTAATCCCAATGGTATTAAGGATTAGAGATAAACCCTGGGGATAATCCCCACTCAGGATGCCCTCAACTAAACAAAATACATTTAAGAAAAGGCACAAGACATGGTTGTTATCAGATCTCTCTAAATGATGGATTATCATATTAAAAGCTGGGGGATGTAAGTTGGTCATAGTAAAAATGGAAAGGAAGTTCATTATCCTCATAAGGCTCTTATTATGGGGAAGATTATGTGTGGAATATGAGACTATCGGCAGGCTTTTTATTCCATTCCATCTGCCATTGAATGAAGATACCAAAAACTCAAATCAATATTAAAACCAATTGTTACTCTAAATAATCAATAGTTTTGATACCATACAATTCTAGAGATGTTTAACTACATACTGAGCTAACCCTTTACAAGGTATTCCTGAGTGGGTTGTGTTTGCATCATACAAACTTTTACTCCATATAGACTCAGTTAATAATGGTTTTGCCACCCTAGCCACTAGTGTGAAAATCAACATGTGATCGAAGACAGAAAAGAAAAATGGCTAGGCTGGGATGGGTGGAATAAAAACACGGTCGAGTTGTCCTTGACAACTTGATGGTGCGTCATCGAGTCAAGAACTCTCGTGTTTACACAGACCGATGTATCTAAAGAGACTATTGGTCTTTGAATCGTCATAGATTTAATTTAACTAGAATTATGAAGAATCTTACAGACTAAGAGTTTATAAACCGACTCGTGGTGTATTGACTAAAAGGGTGCAACTATTATATCAGGGGGTAATAACCAATTAATTGCTGTTCTCCTAGTTGGTTTCTAGTTAATCAATAAACAAGTACTGTGGTCTAGTGGTGAAGACACCTGTTCTAAATGTGAAAGGTCGTAGGTACGATGTCCACATAGAGGTTCTTTTAGATTGTGTTACTTGGGGACCTGGGGAATCTGATAATTGTATATCGGTGGAGGGTAAGCTAAACTTGCAGGAATTGCAGAATTAAATGCTATCAATTGCTTAAACAAAATACTACATTGTATGAAGGTTTAGTGTTTCAAAAGATCACTTTCTGCAATTTGCGAAAGCTTAGTTTATCAGCTTAAAGGGTGTGTACAACATTGGTAAGGTTGAAAATAAAAATGTTCACAGATTTGCACATAACTTACACGGTATAAAGATGGTCATGGTGGTAAACCTCCCTTGAAATAGTTTTGCTTGAAATAGTTTTTAGGAAATGGGTAAAACAGTCTTTATCACTGGTGATAAAATCCGATATTTGAAAACAGTGAAAATATATCATGGGGTTTTTCACTGTTTTCTCATCGACTCCGAAGACCGATTTAGCTTTCACAGGCTTGCTATTTCATGTATTGGGTCACACCAAGTGTGGATACTGGTCTTTGACAATTACCAATGTTGTACATTTGCTTTAAATAATGAATTGCATTTCAATATATCGCATTAAAAATGTGCATAAAAATAGGTGGAAAGTATTTATCAAAAGTACATTCTGATTTCCACAAAAGATTTAGATATTTCTACAAGTAGGATATAAAAGTTTGCATGGTGGAAATACAATCTAGTAAGGTTTGCAGTGACTCCATGTAAAGATGAATCGCTATAATGAGTTGTGGTTCTGAAAAGAACAGGTGGTGAATCAAATTTGGACAATCTAAGTTATTGGTTGGACAGTTAATTCTTTGGTTCACTAGGATGAAAAAGGCTTGATTTTTTTATAAAACAGATTTGAGTCATGAAACGGTGTTATGGGGGGGGGGGTTGAAGGATGGTTATAACAAGGTTGGAGAGAGTTATTAGGTAATTGGTTTTTTTAAATGTACCACAAATTTGTTGGGAAGGCACAGTGTGATGAAGGTGGTACGATGAATGAGTAAAATAAAAAAAACAGGTCAACATTTGTCAATATCTGCCCACACGATTCAATCTTCACAAAATAAGAAAAAAAATTTAAAAGTACAACGGGTTGACTTTCAAGAGAACCCTGCAATTTTTTCACACAATATTCAAAATTGTTGAGTTAAAAAAACATGATATCTTTAAATTGACTTTTTCATCCTCCTCTACTCATAACTCTGAAATTAATGTTGGACTAATCCTCTCCAATCCATCCTCACCATTGATCCTTTGCCTAATCCTGTTCGATCCATTCTCACCATTGATCCTTGGCCTAATCCTCTTCAATCCATCCTCACCATTGATCCTTGGCCTAATCCTCTTCAATCCATCCTCACCATTGATCCTTGGCCTAATCCTCTCCAATCCATCCTCACCATTGATCATTGGCCTAATCCCTTTAGTTCATCCTCTTCATCAAAGACTTTCATGTATTTTCTATGAATCTCTCACACATGATATCTTCCATAATGAAGATGCTAGCTGCATCTGACATTTACAAGCTTCAAAATCTTCCGGCTAATGCATTCAAACAATTTCTGTTGACAGCACATTTTGATTATCATCTTTGCCTGATACCTTGTTTACAGAGATGACTTTGACATTGATTTAAATCAAAGGGGCCAGACTATTTTGTGTCTAGCCTCACTGTGATGTGTGTATTGGATAGTGATCAAGATTGTCTGAGCTGATCTTGAATCAACATGGGATGTTTGGATGGCCTCTTCAATTCTTGGTGAAACTTCATTGTACAAAATAATGTTCTCCTTCCTTCCGTAATACTGCAAACACTGCCACAATCTTGCAAGGTGCAGCGAGATCTCATGTAGGTTTCATACACCACTCACTTTTTGCATACAAAACACAAATTGACATCAATTCGGTCTTGAAGCTTATCTCAGGTATCAACAACGAATGACATCAAATGGTATGAAAAACAAAAGAGTAAAGTAAAGAGGAAACCTTTTCTCTCAACTGTCAGGGTCACTGCTCCCAGATGAACCCTCAGCATGCTTGCAATGGACTGAACCGCAGCAACACCTGAAGAACTTGGATTTTATTGCCCAGAATTTGTCTCCATAATCAAAGCTGGATAAAAAATGAGAAAGATTACATTATTAAGCTAGAGGTACATATGATCCTTGTATAAATAAGATCCCTTAATATAAATCCAGAGGGTAGTTGGGGATAGGAACATCTGAGGGTTCAATTGTAAGGCTAACCCATATTGAGATTCATTTGTGAGGCTAACCCCAATTGAGGTTCATTTGTGAGGCTAACCCCAATTGAGGTTCATTTGTAAGGCTAACCCCCATTGAGGTTCATTTGTAAGGCTAACCCCCACTGAGGTTCATTTGTAAGGCTAACCCCCATTGAGGTTCATTTGTAAGGCTAACCCCCATTGAGGTTCATTTGTAAGGCTAACCCCCATTGAGGTTCATTTGTAAGGCTAACCCCCATTGAGGTTCATTTGTAAGGCTAACCCCCATTGAGGTTCATTTGTAAGGCTAACCCCCATTGAGGTTCATTTGTAAGGCTAACCCCCATTGAGGTTCATTTGTAAGGCTAACCCCCATTGAGGTTCATTTGTAAGGCTAACCCCCATTGAGGTTCATTTGTGAGGCTAACCCCCATTGAGGTTCATTTGTGAGGCTAACCCCCATTGAGGTTCATTTGTAAGGCTAACCCCCATTGAGGTTCATTTGTAAGGCTAACCCCAATTGAGGTTCATTTGTAAGGCTAACCCCCATTGAGGTTCATTTGTAAGGCTAACCCCAATTGAGGTTCATTTGTAAGGCTAACCCCCATTGGGGTTCATTTGTAAGGCTAACCCCCATTGAGGTTCATTTGTGAGGCTTACCTCCCTTGAGGTTCAGGGTGAGGTTACCATCGTCTGTTACCCACAGTCTAAGACTTCTCCCCAGTCATTCATTAATTGAATTGTAGACATGTGGTCATCCCTTTTCATTATTAATTGGATTGACGTTATATATATCAATATTCAGTCTGATCTCATGGGATGACTAAAAGCCCTTGGGATAAAGATCAAACAAGATATTAGCTGAAATTGCCTACTTATGCTCTCTATACCTCAGGCTAAATCTATCAAAAAATATCGCACACGATATTTTTTTTAATTTGAGCTGTTTGAGAGCAGTGCGAATCAGGCATTTTTTTTTGTGTCAGAAGAGCACGTGTATTACTTTCCTTCTCCATAATGCTTGAAAGGTTAGAGACAGTACAAAATAATATAATGGGGAAAATATTGTTTTATTTTACACTATAAAATGTTTCTTTTTAAATGAATTTGATTAATTTTCGAGAACAAATGTTCTTTTAAATGTTGTTTTTTATCTGAATACTGAAAAGGGTCACTTTTGGGGGAATATTTAAGGATTGCCTTAGTGATACTTCATACAGTTTTTTAAGTCACAGTATTGACAAGTTTTATTCCTAAAACCAGTCACTATGTCTGTTTTCTTTTTGTTGACAAATTGCAAATGAATATAATCAAGCAATAAATTTCTCTTCATTGGTGCAACACTCACACAATGCTCTCAGCTATATTAATAAATTATATTCATAACCCAATTTTATTGATCCCACTTTCAAAATGTAAAGCTTAAAGTAGATCACCTTTTGAAATTTTTCAAGAAGAATAGTTGATCGAGCCCGAGGCTTCCTGACTCTCTCTTTCTAGGTATAATTCCGGAGGACAAGTTCATCAATAAAATACTGATCACCTTTGGAAAATTTTCAAGAAGAATAGTTGATCAAGCCTGAGGCTTCCTGACTCTCTCTTTCTAGGTATAACTCCCGAGGACAAGTTCATCAATAAAATGCTGAGTTTTCCCTTGAAAGACAAGGTATAAAGACCATCTGTTTTTGCAGCAGTTCTATGGTGGGCAATTCTTTTCACAGTTTAACTAAGACCTCCCTTCTATGGAGAGAGACTAAGATAGAGAGAAAAACGCTACAGAATGAAACCCCTGCAGCGACCCGAAAAAGCCACACACTTTTGAGATTTCCCGAGTGACTTAAACGCCGGAAGGTGGACTTTACATTAACATGTTTTGATGAAAAGCAAAGCTGTGGGCTATGAGTGTTGCAAGGGATTTTAGTAGATTTCACCTATGACTTTGCGGCCGCACGTAAACATGGGATGCCATCGTTGGCCAAAGGGGACAGCTAACGACGTGAACGTGAACATAAGACAGTTACCACCCGGCGAGGATTTAATATGTCAAAATACCTACCGCAAAATCACTACTTTCTGTCCCCAATATGTTAATTAAAAACAACTGTATAATTAATTATCTTTTACACAGCTTCTTTAAATAGACCTTCTAAACTAACTTGAGCTTCAATGATGTTTGTACTGGTAAAACAGTACTCTCTTTACGCCAAGATAAGAATTCTTCTTCTTAAAGATTAATGTGTTGTGTGTGTATACAAATAATAAATGTAGGAAAGGATAACAAAGAAACAAAATTGATTAAGTTAACTTTTCCCTAGAACTACTTGTCATTTTAGAAAGATTAAATTTCATCATTGGATTTCATTTGTATTGAGAGTTAATTGTCTTCACAAGTTCGGAAGTTTTCTTAAAGAACAAGTGGACTCTATCAAGACTATCTTGACCTAAAGATAAAGTCTTCAGCTTCAATGAAGACTCTGTCTGCCTGTTTGAAGCCTAAAAGCTGATCAAGCCGGAGCCCAAGCCGGAGCCTAAGCCGGAGCCTAAGCCAGAGCCTAAGCCAAAGCCGTGGCTGCGGTTATGAAAAAAGCCAAAGTATTGCTTTTATGCTTTAAAAAAATGACAAGGAAACTAGATATTATAGGTTTGGGCTTAGTACAAACTAGCTGAGAACCTGTTATTAATTGTGATTATCACATGGTTGACTGGTAACCTGTTTCGGCTTAACACAACTTTTTCATGCTTAGCAGATTTGTAGTTCCAATAATTGAACACAGCAGTATCCCAGGGATTAAAATATCAGGTCCTCTTCTTAATTCATTTCCACATAGACTGCTACATAGTCACTTGATTTGTATCACTTCTGCTACATCTTGAAGACAGAGTGAGAGGAGAATGAAGACGATATTTCTGGCACTTACCCAAGTTCTTCTTGAGCTTTGATATCACGTGACGCAAAGAAGGCAATCCTTGGAAAGCTGATATCACGGTGCTCGATAAACACACGTACTGGTACTAGGTTAGGATCACACAGGTGGTTTATAAAACGACTGATGTTGCCATAGTAACGAGCATCGATACAGTATACCTCACGCTCCTAAGGATCAGAAGAGAAGATTGGGGATGAATCTAAGAGATTTAGCTGTTTATACCTGTCATCAGTTATCAAGAGAAATAAACAGTCATGAATGTCAAATTGATTCCTTATGTGAGAGACACGGTGCTTTTTTTGATGAGAGTGTGCCACATTGCTTTAGTTGGAACATTTACCTTTAAAGGGATTGTATACGTTTGGTAATTGGAACCCACTGTTTGTTTCAATCCTATATAGTTGTAGATATATGAAATACAACTAACCTGTAAAAATTTCATTTCAAAAGGTGGTAGCGTTTTTGAGATAATGCCAAAAATCTGGAACGGTTTGTCCACGCAGGAAGAATAATCTGCAATTGGAATACACAATCTGAGAAACGTTACTGCAGTAACGCTTCTCATATTCAAATTTTGAGGGATAAAAAGTGATATCTTTTTTCATAACCGCAGTACTTCGAAGTGAAAAGTTTCTGAAAATGCATTATACTATCCAAATAAGTTTTTATTGCCATTCATTTTCAGAGTCATTACTAAACGTATACAGACCCTTGTAAAGCCCTGAACAAAATTAATGTTAATTCACACATTTCTTTTGATTGGTTAAATAACAAGTATTTGCTCAAAAAACATGTCATACATTTGGTAATGTTCATCATTCCTATTTTCAAGTAATAAACCACAAGGGAAACTGACTGGGTAAATAAACAAATAATTTGGGTTTGACAACGACAATTGTTTTCTTTCCTGATTTCCCTGTGCCATAAGACCTTTGGAAATTGCTGACAATGGATGCGCAAACATTTCTCACCACTAAACCCTTGATATTCATAATTAGCCTAATTTATGCGTACCTCGTTATCAAGATCAAAGAGATAAGAATCATCTTCTCTCTTGTCTGCCTCGGCATCAGAAATAAGCTCTCCAGCATATCTAGAAGACACAATGCAAGATGAAGAGTGTTTATTAATTCAACTCAAATCAACAACATGTGTTCATGTCAAACTCAATATCCTACTGTCACCATTTTGTCTTGTTCTCTGTATTGTAATATTAATCAGCAATACTGATTCCATTGTGCAAAAATGGTACCAGACTGTTTTATTTGCAGCCTTTTGTAGCAATGATTTCAAACACTTGAGGAATTCCTATGAATGCTCTAAAACGTTTTGGGTTAACTTCTTTGACACAAAAGTAGCAAATTACAGCCGTTTAAAAGATTCTATTCTGTGAAAATGTTGGCTTAAATCTTATAAAATTAAAATTCTTCTTGTCTATCAGCACCTATGCTCCATCTCGTGCATGTGGTAAGAGTTCCATATTCGTCAAGCAAGGAACTGGCTGTAACATCTTTAAGATTGATGTCTTTATATTATGACCATCTTCAAACCATCTCGGCCTCTTTAAACCCCATCCTCCACACTTACTCGCATATAAAAGTCCCTTGAGGTACATCTTGAGTGACCCGTACACCCCAGCCCATTTGAGAAGTACGAAACAGTTGTAAATGGCACCTAATTCCATTCTGGACAACACGATTACGACAAGTCCTCAGGCATCTACACCCAGGACCACACTCAAAGATCAAAGGTGGCTCATGATAGTCAAAGTCTTTAAATAGGCGCCCGTCCTGTGATGAATATAACAAGAAAAAAAGAAAAAACACTGTCAGGTACATGTATTTGGTTACAAGGATTATCAAATTGCATTTGGAAATATTTGTCTAGATATAAGCGACTTTCTTCAGGTGTTGTTCTAATGTCGGAAAATGTCAGTGGTTAATTAAATGTAGAATTAAGAGGTTATAAAGAGAAAACAAAAGCAGCAATTTTTCATGATATCTTGAGCTATTAGGTCAAAGATTAGTAGTTTTTTATTTCAAAAAAGGTTACAGATGTTGGGGTTTGCTGTTACTACACTATTCCTGCTAGACAATCAGAATCCATCAGCTGGTTTTATTTGAATTAAAATGAGTTCAGAAACTAAACAGGTTGACCCAGAAATTCTGCATGAGAGAAGGTGGATCAAAGACCAGAGGTTGGGATGGATAGTGCTGGCTTTAAGAGCTACCTTAGCATTAGGTCCTGCAGAGATTTACAACGTCAAAGCTTAAAGCTATTTAGCTTTAATAATGTCAGATTGGAACAGGGAGGAAATATCCTACAGAAAGAGTTGAGACACAAAAGCCCACACAGTTGGGTTGGGACTGAACCCGTGGATCAAACCAACATATAAAATCAATCTATGAGTGGGCTTTATAGACATGCGGGCATGAAAACACAAGAAATCTCTTGAAACAAACGGGAGTTAGATGAAACAGGGGGAGTAGACTATCCCAGTGGAGATTCTAATCCCCTCCCTCTTCCTTGATACAACTCTACATCATCTCTAGAAGCACAAGCAAGAAACAACATTTCTTATCCCGGTGTTTCTTTCTCTACTTTCAACTCCCCAAGCTGCCAGCGCTAATTGCACAGCTGTTGTCCCACAGCGGAATGACAAACAGTTCAGTGGCAAACTGAGAATGATTCAGTCCAGTGTACTTACAATCGGACAGGGTATTTATATAATCTTAATAATTGCATTATTCATACACTGGTCTCCTCATTCCTATTACTGGGTACATTTTAAAAGTTGTGTGTACAAGCCGCGTTTCCATCCGCAGAGTAAACAAAAAATGAATTTTTGATTTAATGCTTTGTTTTTATAGAAGGTACAACATGATATACTTAAGAGTAACTCTGTATTTACTTTGGGACTCCCTGGGATATTGACAGAATGTTTTTGATGAATAGAAAGTGGTAGTTAATGTCTCAGGTGAGTCCCATGCTCTCAGGTATTGATGTATATTGATGGGGTTTTTTCTTTATAGAGTGGTTTGATACTTCAACTACTCTTTGTGAACTTAAACCTCAACCTTTGATAATGTAAAATGTATATCAAATATTTCTTGTTATAAATGCTGTTGTATTTGTCACCCATTAGCAATACATTAATATCAAAATGAAAAGAAGAAAAAAAGATACACATTTCGCAATATCTGAAATTAATATCAAAATTGTATTAACATTTACAAATTGGTTCCATATTTCAATCTCTCTGAGCGTCTTTTAATGGGAATTTTGCCACTATAAAGTACGTTGTTTTCAAAATGTTATTATTCTGACGAAGTGAAAAACCACTTATGAAGACCAGGTGTTTTTAAACACAATCTAATCACTTTCTTTGCATTCATGTATCATTCAAATTGGTCTCCATTGACATTGAAGATGTCACCAGAGTTGTATGTCATTACCCAGTTTAGTTCTACTAAAGAATTATTGTTAATCTTTTTCAAAAAGAAGACCAGGTGTTTTTAAACACAATCTAATCACTTTCTTTGCATTCATGTATCATTCAAATTGGTCTCCATTGACATTGAAGATGTCACCAGAGTTGTATGTCATTACCCAGTTTAGTTCTACTAATGAATCTTGGTTTTGTGTCATTGAAACACGTCTTCAATGTATTATGTATCTATAATGCATTCAGATAATTTTGTACACAGTTACTCCTCAGTGTATTCAGGTCTGGATTTTTATTCTTGTAATCGAGATTTTAAAAAAGTTACCCCCGAGAGCGTCTCAAAGCGCTCATTATTTTTTCTACAAGGTAATGCGGAGCTATGTTCGAAATAAAAGACCCATTCATTTACAAAGCACCATGTAACAGTTTACAAGGTTCCGTGGTGCAATCAGCAGCCCACCATACCAGCCAACTCCAGGGCAGACCCCTTCTCTTAACAACAACTGTACTTAATCTGAAGGGGTGTCAAGGCCCAGACCAGAGCTACAGTATCCATGGCTTCTATTTTATTTCCAAGCCCACCATTTGAAAAACAGCTAGAAATGTAAACTGAATTTGTTGTTTTTCACCAATGAAGCCACCTGTATCTATAAGCACTGTGTATGTATTTGAAGCCCCAGGGTTCTCTTGAAATAAACTGTTTAGTAGTGCGGGAAGAAGAATCAAAATATGACAGCAGAAATATCTGATTGAAGCAGGTGCACTTGACTGTCAGCAAAATAAATGAAACCGCTTCGCATATTTGCCTCTGTTATGTCAAATGAGCAGACATCCAATGTAATAAATGAGGATATCCATGCATCCTTGTTGTGAGCCACTCTCTTTTTTTGTGTACATTAAGTGATGATCCCACTTCTGACACCGTTTTCTAATATTTAGATGAGCTCAGACAGATGTTTTTAGTATTTGACCCCCGGTTATCAATCTGTGTGTATACATATCCTACTTTTTTTATTTTGCTCATTTGTCCAACGGACCAATCTCAATGTTGACAGGCATTCTTCCTGCTCATATAGATGTTTCAGTTTGACCATCGATTTGTTTTTCTCGTACAAGTACGTGTATAACTAATGAAGTTACACAGCAGGTAATTATCTATTCCCACTGGACGAGTGAACTATACAAATTAAACCAGGTGGTTTCAACCAGAATATAATAGTTTTTGATTTGAAAGTTGTTTACATTTTAGAAATGCCCCTTTTTTCAACTGAATTCAGACAATGAAATCTCCATTTAAAAGACAAGTTTAAACCAATTAATGTTTTAAGATGATTTTTGTGGTTGAGCAAGACATCACTTACATTAATTTACATTAATTATGTACCAATCCCACTTCTGACACCATTTCCCCCCATATGCTTAGCAAGCTCAAACAGATGTTTGTGGAATGCTTTGCTCGCTCAAGATATCCTCTTTAGTTGAGTGGCTCACATGAGGTTAACCACTCATTATAAACAGCTTATCAAAGAGTCTGGTTTATGATTCTAATGTTAGGCCATGTTTGAATTGGCGGCTACGGCTGCGGCTGGATAGCCACATTGTCTTGTGTTGAAGTATAGGACAT
>JAJGQC010000257.1:0-25000 GCA_021014325.1 Plazaster borealis
ACTCGTCGTCTGGTAAAATACTTCTACTAAAAATGATACTGATAGCATATCATGTTTAGTCTTTCAATACCCTGTTTGGGCTTTTCCTCGCTGTATTTAATTTTCTGTCAACCTTTCCAAACAGGTAAGGATAGAATTTGACCCTAAATTAATTATTATGCCGAGCTAAAGCTGAGCTAAATAAATGAATAAGAATGATAAAATCACAACATTTTGATTTAATTAATTAGGCACTGTACACGTTTGGTAATTGTCAAAGACCGGTGTTCTCACTTGGTGTATCCCAACATATGCATAAAACAACAAGCCTGTGAAAATTTGGGCTCAATTGGCCATCGAACTTGCAAGAAAATGATGAAAGAAAAAACACCCTTGATGATGACAAACTTGTTGTCTGCTTTCAGAAAGGAATAAAAACTTCGGAGCTTGCAAGAAGAAGAAGTTTTTATTATTTTAGTGAGAAATTACCTCTTTTTAAAAACTACATTACTTCAGAGGGAGCCGTTTCCTACAATGTGTTATACTAATACTATTAACAGCTCTCCGTTGCTTGTTACCAAGTAAGTTTTTATGGAAACTATGCTAATAATTGTTTTGAGTCATTACCAATCGTGTACGATACCTTTAAGTCTTAAGATTACATACAAATGATTGTACGTGTGTGATTGATTTGTGACTAGTCTAGTCTAGTTTTGGAAAGATCTCTTTGAATCAGTCATGACACCAAGTTTGTATGATTGGTTGATGGGATGCCAAGTTACCTCACAAACTTCAAACAAACATGATGACCCCCCCCAAGAAAGTCACTATTTTCATTGTATTGTTTTGTTTACATTTTGTTTACAACAATAATACAAAATAAAGTGTGACTGTGACCCCTGAATTTAATATTATAAAGTGGCAGGGGCCCAGTTGGATACGACAAAATAAATCAAATGTAGCAACCAAAATATCACAAAATGCTAATTCAATGGTCATTAATTATTAACAGTACCAGCCAGGCGCAGAATGTTATTTAGTCACTTTCCTAATTCCTTTAAACTTGGCGAGTCCATTTGTCCGGCTGGACACTTTGGTCACAGGGGGTTGGGGGGGGGGGGAGGAGAATGCATGGTTTCCGGACCAACTCCAGTTTGAACATAGAATTGTAGAAGTGACATTTGGACTTAAATAAGCTTGGGTGGAGTGCCCCATATCGAGCACCAAATGTACAATTTGATTTCTGGAATTAATATAATGTTCAACTGCTGACATTTTACTCTACTCTAGAATTTCAAGATGTCTAACATGTCTAGTGAGGCTGCTGGGGGAGCAGCATTTAGCGAGGGGGAAGAAATGAAAAGGTAAGTGATAATTGACAAAGTATATTGGCCCAGTCACTGCTTCCAGTCTGATTTACATAGAATGGATTGGAGATTTATAATCACATAAACAATGCAATAATAGTACATTACAAAAATCCCCAGCCCCTAGAAAAGAAAAAAGAAAAAGAAAATGTAATGTATTAGTTGTTAAGGTATTATACAGGATTTGTAGGCTGACAAAATAGTCACAGACAGTGTCATGTTTCGGTTGATCAACAATATACATGAACACTGTCAAGCTTGTGAAAAATTTGGGCTTAATCCGTTGTGTGAGTCTGGAGTAAGAAGTGTAAAACAATGCAAAAATTTTAGCATGTTAACACATCTTCATTAATTTTTGGGGTACAAGACCGAAATCAGCTCAGTCAGGGCTCGAATTTGAGGAAAAAATCCACAAGACCGCAGGGCTTGTTGCTCGGAATTTTTACTGGACCGGAACATTTTTTACAAGACCGAAGTCATATGAGAAGAACAAATCGAAAACGCAACAAAAACACACCAAAAGTTAACTTGTTTTTTCATACTTCTGCTCCCTTGCAAGTTTTTCACTTGCAGATTGCTTAACAGGTAGTTTTGGCTTTGAAACCCCTTCGAGAAATTTCCACATACCTTCTTTTTACACGATGATTGCTGCCATAGAAAAAATGAAATAAGTTTTGACGATCATTTTGACAGGACAACAACGTTGTCAAAGTTTAACATGCGAAGCATGAAAAGACATTTGGAAACAAGACGTTACTTTTAATCCATGCAACACAGGGATGTTTGGTGTTGAAAGAATACAACCTATATGTCATTAATACGATTTCAGCACTATATAATTCGTTGGTGTAAGGTATCAGACTTTAAAGTGACATCATGCCATGCACATGGTCAGTGGTAAACGAACGAAGCGCTGTACTGTGTTGTTCCGCCGGGCACCAGTACAAACATCACACATGCACGGAGGGTGCCGTTCGCTCATCCCCCTTGGCGCCTAAAGCATGGTTTGAGCCCAATGCAGTGGTTGTGGGCATGAGCAAACTGGATAGGGAACTTTGCAGCACGAAGAACAGTCGGCCGGGTTGGATGTTCTGCGCTCGGAAATAATTTGACAACAAATAAATAAAACAAATTCAAACTGAGATTTAAATACATTTATTTAATGAAAGGTTATTCATTTCATGTGAAAAAATACTTTTATTATGTAAAAGAAACCCCACAAAACACAAGACCGCCGTTCGGTATAAAGTTTACTGGACCGACGCTAAAATCACTGGCCTCGGGCCTGCAGTCCAGTGTTAATTTCCAGCTCTGAGCTGCCTTGTTTTTTTAGATACAGTTTTTCAATGGTCCACTCACAGACCTGAGTTGTACACATGAGCCAAATATTATGGCTGGATAATTATTCATATTGTTTCAATGTTCTTCATTTCTTCAATGTCCTTCAACAGGAGAGCTATGCTGGAAGAGCAGGTTCAGATGCGATTAGAAATTGACAGCAAGGCTTTGCGGATAGTAGAAAGACTTCTCGATAATCCAATCACAGAGGATTTCCTTGTGGATTGTGTAAGTGTAGTGTGAATAACAAACATTAATAAATAAATGAGAGGAGGCTTGTGTGCTCAGTCCACACACCGTTGACGGGCTGAACACCCCCCTCTTGTGACGACACCAGGCTGTGTGTATCAGGGTCTGTTTACTTATTGTCACTATCCCAATGTATCAATGGCTAGACAGCTCAGTACCTTGTAAAGAATTTTTTTTTTTTTTAAATTGTCATACTGTCTGACCATTCGATATCTTCCGATGTGGTTTCTAATGATAGATGAACCATGTGGTTCACAGAGGTGACCGTATCATTATTGGTATGGGGGTTGAACAATTTGTGAGGGGTTGAACATTTATTTTGAAATTGGACTGATGTAATCCACAGCATGACATTTCACTTTTAATTTTCATCCATAAGAATTTATTCAGTCAAATTATTGCCTGATGGCAGGCAACTTTTACTTACTGATGTTACTGTCCAAAATAAATGTTGAAATACTTTGAAATTTTAACCAATAATATCCTCTTTATTTCTACTTTGGTTTTTTTTCTTCAGGCCAAGTTTATAATAACACAACACTATAGCGATGCAGTGGAAGAAAGGTCAATTCTGAAAGAGTGCGGTTACCCTTTGTGTCAGAGGTCACTTCCTAATGTTCCTAAACAGAAATATCACATCAGCAGAAAAACAAATAAAGTGTATGACATCACAGAGAGAAAGGTAAAATAGCGCTAACATAAAATGCCTTCAAAAGTATTACTTATAATACAAATAGTTGTTGCGTGTTGTGGCTGAGCTGTTGAGAGCACCCGACTCAAGCTCTGGTGTTTCTGATCAGCAGAGTGTGGGTTCGAGTCCTGGTATTGACAGTTGTGTTCTTGAGCAAGATACTTTACAATAATTGCTTTGTCCTTCGGATGGGACATTAAGCCTTATGTCCCGTGTACTAGGATTGGTAGTGCACGTAAAAGAAACCAGAACACTTATCATGGAAGAGTAGGGATTAACCACGGTATTTCTGGCTCATGTAGCAAGCACCCTTGTTTACATGTTTCCGCAGGCTTGCCTGCGGGCTACAGTGATTAGGCTCACTTATGAGGCATCCTTGGTTTCATTACCAAAAATATGTAATTTTTAATTTTTTTTTTTTAAATGAGATATCGCCTTACTCACAAGGATGGACGGCCACTTAACTGATTTGGTCTGTTGACCCAAATCAACTGTCACCAGGGTCACGTTGCCACCTACTCCTAGGGCTGAAACAGGGTTACCCCCTTCACAGTCTGTAAGGATGTAGGCATGGGTATCATCAACTAAGAGCCTGACTGGTAGAGCAGAATGCACTACCTTCCCAACTTTTTACGAAGCAACTATGGTTCAGTGCCTTGCTCAAGGGCACAAGTGTCATGACCGGGATTCGAACCCACACTCTGCTGCTGACAACACCGGAGCTTGGGTTCGGTGAACTGGACCGCTCGGCCACGACACGCCACAGATATTGTAATAATATAGTTAATCAACACTTTTTCAAGTGAAGAAATTATTTTGTTAAATAAAATTTAATAAATGGTTTCAAACCATGATTTGATTTTATCAAAGCTTCTTTTTCACATTGTTGTTGATGAAACCCCCACTACACAGACCTATGTTTTTTGTGCAAGAAATCCTTAATTTTTTATTTAATCCATTAATTTCTGCTTCATCCCATTAGAATTTCTGCAGACAGTTTTGCTACAAAGCATCCAAGTTCTATGAAGCTCAGTTATCCGATTCGCCGCTATGGGCAAGAGACTTGGAAGGGTGAGATCAAAAAAGACACTATTATATAATTTCATCTTTGCATGAACCAGGACAGTCAGACCAAATCTACAGAAACTGCATAGCGCCCTCGCTTGATGACTCCTTTAGGATAGATTATGAGCTTTTCTCATATACAAAGTTTTTCTTGTACACAAAGTATTATAAAATTTAGTACAATCAAATGTATGATTTATAATCAGTATTTACAGAAAGGTCACCTATAAATTGTCCCATCTTGAACAAGTTCTTGCCCCTTTTTGTGTACACATTGTTTTTAGTGCATATGTTTTTATGTACGTATTTAAATATTTGTTAGAAAAATAATTAGCTGTTGTGAACTGCTTACCAACCAAAAGGACCTATGGTATAAATGCAAAAAATTAGTTAATGGCCTCACGTTTCGACCCTAGCAGAGTCTTTCTCGAAGGTTAAATGTTTTGTAGACACACAAAACTAAAATGCATTTCACTGTATACATGGTATATTTGTGGCAATAAAACAAACTATACTACTATAAAATACTTTTAGTTGAACCAAGATATGTCATCTTTGATCTTTTCATATTTTTTCTTGTCTGAAATCGCTTCCTTGTCAGGTATTTAAATAATGATAGCTAATCACATTTTTCAATTGATAAAGCTTCACATCCAAGTCAAATGTTCACATGCACTTGAGTAGATGAGGCATTATAATGTACAAGCCATTTTATGATCAACAAGCCATGTTAAGATGTACAAGCCATTTTATGATCAACAAGCCATGTTATGATGTACAAGCCATTTTATGATGTACAAGCCATTTTAAGATGTACAAGCCATTTTATGATGTGCAAGCCATTTAATGGTGTACAAGCCATTTTATGATGTACAAGCCATATTATGATGTACAAGCCATTTTAAGATGTACAAGCCATTTTATGATCAACAAGCCATGTTATGATGTACAAGCCATTTTATGATGTACAAGCCATTTTAAGATGTACAAGCCATTTTATGATGTGCAAGCCATTTAACGATGTACAAGCCGTTTTATGATGTACAAGCCATTGTATGATGTACAAGCCATATTATGATGTACAGCCACTTTATGATGTACGAGCCATTTTATGATTTGAAGCCATTTTATTTTATGATGAACAAGCCATTTTACTATCTCATTTTCTCCCTTTCAGACCACAAGAGATCAAACTTCTTACTGAGGACATGGAGGCAGATTCCGAAGTTGCCACTCTCATTGCCAAGGATCATGTGATTCTTACAGAAAGAATCAAAACAGAAGACATTAATACGTTAGGAAACAGTAAGATAGATCAACCTCTCAAGGAGGAGGCAATTGGACTCCTTGCTGATGACCTCTCTAGTATGACCTTTGCTGGTACCAGGAGGAGAGAAAGACTTCAAGAACTGGAGGAGATTAGTGGTTCTCCTACAACATCTCACGACAAACCAAGAACACTTGTAAATCTCATTGAAGAATCTAGTAAGAATGATTGGAAAGATAGATCTGAAGTCACTGAAGGAACTAGGAAGGTGATAGTCAAAGATAGTGAGTCCCACATCAAGCAGATCCAGAATCCTGAGGTTGATATCCAATCAGCAAAGACAAGTTACCAGGCAGAAAGCTCTCATAAGATGACCCAAGGAGAACTCAAAAAGAAAACAAAGAAGAAGTCGAAGAAGATCCATCAAAATACTGTGAAAGGAATATCTTTACTTGATGTTGTGGGTAAAGTAGTGATGGAATGGAAAACTGACGCAACACTTGACTTTCTTCATGGATGTAACCCAATGGTCCTAGAAAACCCTGCAAGCCAAGAGCTAAAGAAAGCAGCTTTTGGTCTTGTTCCTGCAGTCTCTGACCCTTCTTGCCCTCCTGCAATCTCTGACCCTACTTGTCCTCCAGTGAAGCCCTTGCCTGATATGGAACGCTTAAAAGAAGAAACACAAAACTATGAACTGAAAGTGCAAGAGTTTTATTATGGACAGACTGTTCAAGTCAAGAAAGAGAAAGAGAAGAAGAAAAGTGGAACCGGAGACATACAAGAGGTGAGGACTTTGGATTAAAAAAATGTGTCTTATTTGGGTTGTTTGTTTTTATTCACAGAATACAAACTACTTCTATGATAGTAAGATATTGTAGTTATAATAATATAGTCTTATATAGCGCACGTATCTACCAATAAGGTACTCGAGGCACTTGAACAAACAGAAACATTTTAAGACGTGTTTTGATTTTTTTTAAATTATGAGACAAATTTATGGTGCTGCGGCGCTTTCAGCAGCCACTGCAAGAAACACCTGGGCAAACCCTTGTTCTCTTAGCGATAAGTGTCACTGGATTCTTTGACGTGCATTACAAAACACACACGACCTATGGCTTTACGTCCCATCCGAAGGACAAAGCAATTATGGTTAAGTATCTTGCTCAAGGACACAAGTGTCAAGACCAGGACTCGAACCCACACTCTGCTGATCGGAAACACCAGAGCTTGAGTCCAGTGCACTTGACCACTCAGCCACGACACGCCATTGTACAGTTCTGACACAAGCAATTGTAGTTGATCATTGAGGAAAGTTCCTCGCCTAGATCCTGCTTCCTTTGTGTTTGTTATGTTCCTTAGTTTTTCTTTTACTTGTATTGATGAAAACCTTCTTGTTTCACTTTTCCATCAGAAAGAAGAGGTAGATCTTAAAATCAGATTACCTCTGATTGATTCAAAATCTCAAATGTCAATTCGAAGAAGGATCGTTAATGACAGGCTCAAACGAGAGTAAGCATTGTTTTTATATTTCCTATTATCATAATTTTTCTTTTTCTACATCTTCCTTTTTGTACTCCCTTTGTATGAATTACTAAACAGTAATTTAGAATACAAATATTTGTGTGAATTTCGGTTTCAACTTGAGGTGGGTTGTGATAAAACAATGAACTCAAGATTTGTTAGGAATGATGCCTATGGGTTCTACCCACTGTTCATATTTTAGAATTTGTGATTGTGTATTTATCATGATTTATTGCTTCATATTAAATGCTTTTTAGTAATTGCAATCTCACTACAAGTTTATTATTTTGATTTGTGTATGGAATGATATTAACAAATCACAAATGTGATCATAAATTCTTATTAGAAAGAATATTATTCTAAAATAAGACCAAGCAACATGCATGAGTGATTTGATTAATTCATCCAAGAAATGTGTAATATTAAATCATTCCTTTTAATGTTCTTGTCTGTTAGTTTGCAAAATGCTGTATTTCAATCTAATGTTTGAATAGTGAGTTTGTATTCTGAAATCATAGTTTACTTCCAAGAATAATGTCTGGATACATAATTGTAAATCAATTAGAACACAGACGAGCTTTTATCAGTGATAGTTTATCTTCAGGTTAATTTTTTTTTCTTTCTGTTATTAGAAATCCTTACAAAAGTACAAATTTTGGGTTGAAGAAATATTGACTAGAGCAGGACTTGACCTCCGGATCAACGTGCCGGTGCTCTACCAACTGAGCTATCTAGCCCTATGTTGGCGGTCTCCCTAATTTGTCAATATCTTTGTTCAGGGGTGCCAGTCAGAAGCCATTCAACATGTAACTGCTGTATAGCCAGGGATCACACCCAAGTTTACGATACAACCTGGGCCCAATTTCATAGAGCTGCTTAAAGCACAAAAAGTAGCTAAGCACAACAAAATTATGCTTACCAGAATAAGGTTACCAGCCAAAATACCATGCCACATGTACAATTTGTGACTAGTATCCTGCTCATTTCTGCTTAGCAGACAATTGTTAAGCAATATTTTTTGCTTAAGCAGCTCTATGAAATTGGGCCCTGGGAAGCGGCAGCCAAAGGATCACCTTAAGGGGATGCAACTTTTTATTTCCAATATCAAATAATAAACCACAAGGAAAACTGACTGGGTAAAGTAAACATTCCCAACTTGTCTTTGTATTGAACAGATATTGTGAAATCCTAGTGCCTATGAGGTTATCCTTGCGGGATATAACATCAGATCTTCAAACTTTATTGTCTACATTTCAACTCAGTAGTCACAATATTACATTCAAACCAGCCAGCTGGACAATGCTAGCAGTTCTCCTGCTTACAATGTAAGTACAATATTTTTCTATTGCCCCTCTCATAAATAACAAATGTCCAGGAGAATTTGGTTGACCTTTTCACACTTGAATTGCTAACCCTGGTAAACTCTTGAGAAGTAGCCATTTCCCAGGAAATAGCTACATGTACCTCTGCTTTGGAGTAGAATTAAGCAAGAGAACTAAGCTTTAAAGGGTCTGTATACGTTTGGTAATTACTCTGAAAATTAAGGGCAATAAAAACTTACTCGGTAAGAAGTACAGCAGCTTTGGATAGTATAATGCATTTTGAGAAACTTTTCACTTTGAAGTACTGCGGTTATGGAAAAAGATATCACTTTTTATCCCAAACAATTTGAATCTGAGAAGCGTTACTGCAGTACGTTTCTCAGATTGTGTATTCCAATTGCAGATTATTCTTCCTGCGTGGACATAACCGCTCCAGATTTTCGACAATATCTCAAAAATGCTACCACCTTTTGAAATTAAATTTTCACAGGTTATTTTTATGGTATATATCTACAACAATATAGGATTGAAACAAACAGTGGGTGCCAATTACCAAATGTATACAATCCCTTTAAAGAGAACCTGGCATAGTATACTGAGAGTTCATTTTCCCCTAGGAAATCCTATCAAGTGTGAAATGAACATGGGGTGGGGGTTAAAGTTTGTTCGGAGTTTCTTTGGGGTTTTCAGTACCTTTGAGTTGGCTCTGTGGTGTAAAAATGGTTTATGTTAACAGGTGTCTTTGATACATGGCGTCACAAATCTAGTCAAATTTATTTACTGCTATTTGAAAATGAAACTTTTTAAATAAAAATTTGAATGATTTAACAAAGAAAATTACTCCAATCAAATGACAAGAAGTAAAAAGACAACATATGAGTGGAATTTTGTCTGGATTGCTATCTCCCCCACCCCACCAAAATTATGTAAAAAATTGTCTATGAAGGAATTTGTCTTCCAAACAACAAAACTTTTTTTTGGTATATTTTGTCTATTGTGAAATAACTTGAGATACATTTGTCAGCGGCCGTTTTAGCATTTGCATATTTCTCTGTCAATAAAGCACGTTCTTTTGATCAGATCACCTGTCACAGGGTAAAACAAAATCTTAGGATTAGAGAAAAGTGTGCACTTATTTGATTTGAATCTTGGACTGCCATTTCAAGGGATTAAGAACATCAGGTTCTGACTCATACTTATAGCCAGCCACATTTTTAGTGGAAAATTCACGCTTTTGTTTTTTTGACAGATTTTATTTGTTCATTTGTAAGGGTAAGCTTGTCAAAATAATCAGATGGAATGTCAGTTTTAAAAGGAATGACATTGTAACATGTCTTTTGATCTTAGAGATGTGATTACTTGTTGGCAGTTCTGTCAGATTTGGGGGGTTTTTCTTTTTAAAACATGCCTTTACTGGAAGTAGAAGTTGGATTTGTTTTGTCGTTAGATATGTCATTGAGGAAAGTAGAAATGTTTTTGACTAAATAATACAAAAATCAATTAAAAATGGTTGTTCTACAAAATGATGAAATATTTATAAATACATGAAGCTTGTTTACCTTCTCCCTTGAGCTTGAAGAACAGACATAAGATCCTATTTCTCTGGAATTTAATGTACGATATGAGTAATTATGAATACTGAACATCAAAAGCAAAATTAATGGAGTACTTTGTACATTTGAAAGGTCTGAGATGCCAACGTCAGTTTTCATAGAAGTAATATAACCATCACATCTTAAAGCATCACTTACCATTTAAATGAAACTAAATTTTAAATGAAACTAAAAACTTTCCCAACCGTAGATTTCAATTGTCGTTGAATGCTTTGACTCAAAGTCAGTAAGAATTGAATGACACAAATTGTTAAAACATTACAGATTCTTTTTACCCCATGCTAAGTTGAATTCTTATTAATTATCTGATTATTAGCTTATCAAATAAAAAGAAAAGGCTGAAGATGAAATAGAATTCCTTTGGGGGTGATGTTTAGAATGTAACACGGTCATAGTCTAGATCATTTGATTTCCTGATCAATTAAGTGCCTCTAATCCTCCAAATCACATCAAAGAGTTTAAAGAATTGACCCATGTAAGAAACCGCTCTGGTACTGAAGATAAACACCCAATAACACACAGCCACCTGCTGAAATCTAACTGCATGATCTAGCAGGCTGTTCCGCCCTGAAGATTCTGCACTTTCTACCCTCAGTCACTTTTGTCTCTCCGCTTTGCCGGAATGAGATAAGAGCCTTGGCGCTGGGGGTTATCTGTGCAGTGGAGTGGAACATTCCATAATGTACATTGTCTTAATACACATCTGTCCCTGCGGTAGGATTGGTTAAAGCTTTAAAGAAACCTGTCTCAATTTATACAAAGTCAAATAGTTAGGATTTAACTTGACATTAGGAATAGTAGCGCTAGAGATGTTGTGAGGGGTTGGTATGTTCTCATTGCAAAATGCTTCTTTGTGGAAAAGGAATGTTTAAACTGAACACTTGCCATCAGAAAAAAAGGAAAATTTGCAAATCATCTGCTACTACTATACTAATACATTGTATTACATCACAGCGAAGTTGTAAACAAATTATTTGTTTATTAAATAAGTTCATCTGGATTGTTTATAATCATGGATTAAGAGGTTTGTTTTTTTAATCCAGCAATAATGTAGATACTACATGTTATTTTTGTTACGTTTCACTCCTAAGCTAGGAGCTTCTTCAGACTGGTGACCATGTCTAATGCTCAACTGCCTTTTGTACCCTTTCATATTTATTTATTAAGTATAAGCTCCAAACAGACATTTCATGTTAATAACCAGCCAAGCACAAACGAAATAAATGAAAGAAGAAGAAGACAAAATACTTTATGTAGATTGTTTCTCAATTACCTTGGCAAGCTGGTGGAATTTGTTTTCTTCACCAAAGCAAAATACGATGTAAGGTACCCCAAAACCACTCTCCACATACAATATAACATAAGGAAGTCTAGATTTAAAGGGAATAATATTGTTCTCGCCCTTTTCTCCATTTGTGCTTCAAATCCTAAAACTAGGACAACCTATTGCAGACGGTATGGCAAACAATAGATAAGACTAGAGCCAGCCTGTGGCTTCTTAGAGAGAGAATGTCAAACATCAGTGGACAATCTCCAAAGGAGGTACCTCCATTACCGCATCTTAAAACCAGAATAAGATCAAGAGATATGACTTAGGTCTCTTGCTGTCTCTCATAAGGAATTTCTTTAGGATTTTGCTGTTTTATGTCACGGGTAATGGCTAGCGGAGGAATCCTTGGAGACTAAGATTGTTATCTGTGGATTCTCTCACACACAAGTACCCATTAACACCTCATCTGTCCTTTGGAAACACTCAGGAAAATCTTCAGGATGCTGTTATTTAATCCAACCGAAAGCTTTTTCCTTGAGATTTTACAAAGTACAACTTTTTGCAAACGGAAAACATTTGTGTATTATTGACGCAAGAAGTTCATAATGGTTTCATAGTATAGTTTTGTCAGAGAAAATGTTTTTCCTGCGAGCTGAGACACTTCAAGTTTTTATACAGCTCTTTCACAATGTGGAATAATTCATCTGACAATTTTATTTACTCAAGTGTAAACTGAAGACAGTGTCCTAACAGAAATGTCATTTTAGTAATTACACTGTACATGCTGTACATGCAATGGTTCATAAAACTTCATACCTAGTGTTTATATTGGCTTTTATTTGAATACTGCCCTCTGTTGTTTGTAAAAAGGGAAGGGTCATACAAGTAATGATTAATGGGAGTCAGTCTTTTTAATTGCTAGTGCTGACCTTCAGACAAATGCAGTATACTGCCCTCTATGTTATAATTACTTGCATGATAATGGGGAGGTTTCACCATTGGCCCCTGTTCTGTCTGACAATCCATTAAATCCAACATCTCTAAATTCACTTCTTAAATTCCATCCATTCTTCTGTAAAACAACATATTCTGGCATTGGTCAAGAGTAGAAAGACTATTATATTCTTCCTGGGCCCACTTTCATAGAGCTTCTTAAGCAGACAATTTTGCTTAATAATTTTCTGTAAAGCAAATTTAAGCAGGGAGCCAGTCACAAACGTTGCATGTGATATTGTATTTTGGCTGGTAACCTTATTCTGGTAAGCATGTATATGAATTTTGGCCCTGTTCATTTTCATAGCCGTGGAGCTATTGCTATAAATTAACCTGGCTTGCTGGTGGTTGTCCACATTATATTGAAACGATTTTTAGAACATCAACTCTAGAGCAATCATTCTTGGTGACCCAGTGGCAGGAAGGCTGCCATTGAGTCCATTATCTGGATACTGCCCTTGCCTTAATGTCTCAGAGTTGCTCTAGTAGAGAATTTGACATTTTCCTCCTTTGAGGTGCCTTGGCCTTCTTGAGGAAGAAACACATACATGTAATCCCAGGCCTGCCTGGAATTAAATGGAGGCCATGGCATGGTTCCCTCTGGTCTCGGCCTCAGTGCCCCTTCAAAAGTTTCCCCAGACTTTAAGATTTCCCAAGGGAAGTGCCCTTTGCAGAATGAAAATGGCCTTGTCCTCTCAAAAGTAAAAATTCCCGGCCTGTACTCCTTCAAAAGATAACTTGGCACTGTAGTACACCCCAAAACAAACAAAGTAGCATCTTCTTGTTCCAAAATGGTGATAGTACCATAGTACATAACCATTAACCATGTCTGATTCCAGCCAGCCCCTGACTGAGTCACTAGACTTAATACAGCAATCCACCTCCACAATGCTAGTGCCCTCCCTGGTAATAAATGTTGGTGCCACTGACATTAAAACAGGTGAAGTATCCCCACATTTGCTTTTATCACAGTCCACTTGCAAGGAGTCTAATTTAATGGGAATTTCCTAAAAGCTTTGATGAATGTTTGATGAGAAGTTGAAAACAACCAACATGCATGATGCAGAAGAGATCGTTAGGGTCGGTGCGGGATAAAGGGTTTAGAGCTATCAATAGTGCATACCAAATTACAAAACTGATGCATAGTAATTATACTGTAGCGACGGTGCTCTTACCACAAGTTGTCTGTGCAAGGGCATTCCTGGGATTTTGTTGTTACAATTATTAGACTTTACTTTTACGGACAGTCTTTTGACTTTTGCAAACAAGCTATTGTATGTTTGTTATCATACATTCTAGTGATGTTACAGATGCTTCTGTAACTTAACTATAGCCGTGTCCGAGTTGTCGGCTACGGCTATGGTTGGATTGCCGCATCATCATGCATTGAAGTATAGGACATCCTTAGCAACACCCTTAGCAACAGTCGTAGCCATAGCCACAGCTACCAAATCGGATACGGCCTATGTTTGGAAATGAGGCATGTCCGAATTGGCAGCTACAGCTACGGCTACGGCTAGATTTCCGCGCCATCATGCGTTGAAGAATAGGACGTCCTTAGCAACACCCTTAGCAACAGTCGTAGTCGTAGCTGTATAGTCGCCAATTCGAATACGGCCTTTATAGTCTTTATATATCAACTCTTTGGCATACAGTACATTAGGTAGGGACAATGAGGAAACTGCTTTCTCTCTTGTACCTCCTTTATTTTGAATGCCTTTAGTCCCTGTCTGTTCTGCATTGTGTGCCAGGCCTGGAATTTCATCTTTGAGAGGGCAAGGCCATTTTCATTTTGAAAAGGGCACTTCCATCAGAAAATCTTAAGTTTTTGGAACTTTTTGAAGGGGCACCAAGGCCAAGACCAGGGCAACAAATGCCATGGCCTCCGTGGTCTGCATGTGATTCCAAGCCTGGTGTGCTTTTCTTGTCTTTTGTAATTTGCTCCTGTGAGCATGATCTTTAAATCTATCCGTAGAATCCACCCATTGTCAAATACCTTGATCTTTTTTTGTTTTGATACACTATACTCCTGATTAACCAGTGATGGGAACCTCTAGGTGCGTATAAAGAGGCCACCATTATCTCAGCTTATTACAGTTCTCTTTTACCGTCTTGAACCATGCTTGAACTAATCTTGATACAACCTCAACTGTAAATCCTAAAACCTCTGTAAATGTGGTTAATGAGATTATAGCTTATTGTGGTGTCATTTGTTTGCCACGTTGTGATGTCCACATTCTTCCCTAACAACAACAAGACCTTTTCTAATCAGACAGATTGACCAGTTCATTTTAATTGTGTATCTGACCTACCAAGAAGCCTAAGGGGAGGTACACTCATAAATCCCCTTTCAGTATGGCTACCATCATTACTGTACTGACATTGAAGAACTTTTACCAATCTACCTAATTTGCTGGGCGGAGATAGTGCACATAATGCCTATCACGGCAGAGTGGTTGAGCCTCATCATCTTTTCAGATCTCTTTAATTTTAGATGTGCTTGTACTTCACTAATTATGTTTTTAACAAAATTAAACCTGTAAGCCATGACTGAGGAAGGAACTTTGCTAGAGTAAAGTGCAATAGCGAAGTTGTATATATATATTATTAAGATACATAGCTAGCGTATTACACGTGCATGTGCAGTCATGTGTAATAGCACGGCTCGCTGCACTGACTTAATACTGATTATTTTGTAGTTTATCATTCTATATGTCTGCTGACATCAACTCATTATAGACTTCCTTGTTCACCCAGTAAACTTTAAAAGTTATTGAACTCCATCCACATTGTTCATATGTGGCTTGATGTGGCCGAGCAGTCAAGCCCACCAGACTCAAGCTCTGGTGTTTCAGCAGAGTGGAGGGGGTGGGTTGCAGGGTTTTCCCTTAACTTTTTCAGTGACTAGCCAGCAGGACCAGTTAGCTTGTCATTTCACTAGTCCGCCAGGTTTGTCACTAGTCCATATTTCATATTAAATAGGGATGCTTTTCAACACTGAACTAGCCGGCCGGACCACTTGGAGAGAATTTTGACTGGTCCTCAGGTGTTTTAACTGGCATTTGGCCAGCGGACCACTGTTATGGGAGAACGCTGGGGTGGTTCGAGTCCCGGTCATGCCACTGGTGTCCTTAAGCAACACATTAACCAGTATTGCTTTGTCCTTTGGATGGGACGTAAAGCTGTAGGTCCCGTGTGTTGTGCATTGCACGTAAAAGAACCCGGTACATTTGTCGTTAGGAGAAGGGGGTTTCGCCCCGGTGTTTTCTGATATGGTTGGCTGCAGATTGCGCCACCTTGTAAACCATTAAATGTGCTATGTTACAGAATGGGTCTTCAAATTCGAACACAGCTCCACACACCTTGTCGAAAAACGCCCTCATTTGTGATATAAGAACTGTGTATTATTTAGTGTGATTGATAATTAAAACACATTGCTTTATTATATCTATATCATAACTGTATTTTAGTATGTATATTCGCTATGTATGTGCAACAGCCATCCAATGTTTAATATGTTTAACTGCATTTGGGTTAGATACTAAAATTAAGAATCTCTCTCACCCTTCCTTTTACATCCAAACAACCCAACTAACAGCCCCCCTCAACCCCAACAACCCCACAGACAGCCCCCTCCATCCAAACAACCCCACTAACAGCCCCCTCCACCCCAACAACCCCACAGACAGCCCCCTCCACCCCAACAACCCCACTAACAACCCCCCACCTCAACAACCCCACTAACAGCCCCCTTAAACCCCAACAACCCCACAGACAGCCCCCTCCACCCCAACAACCCCACTAACAGCCCCCCTCAACCCCAACAACCCCACAAACAGCCCCCCTCCACCCCAACAACCCCACTAACAGCCCCCTCAACCCCAACAACCCCACAGACAGCCCCCCTCAACCCCAACAACCCCACAGACAGCCCCCTCCATCCCAACAACCCCACAAACAGTCCCCTCCACCCCAACAACCCCACAGACAGCCCCCTCCACCCCAACAACCCCACTAAACGCCCCCCTCAACCCCAACAACCCCACAAACAGCCCCCCTCCACCCCAACAACCCCACTAACAGCCCCCTCAACCCCAACAACCCCACAGACAGCCCCCCTCAACCCCAACAACCCCACAGACAGCCCCCTCCACCCCAACAACCCCACAGACAGCCCCCTCCACCCCCAACAACCCCACTAACAGCCCCCTCCACCCCAACAACCCCACAAACAGCCCCCTCCATCCCAACAACCCCACAAACAGTCCCCTCCACCCCAACAACCCCACAGACAGCCCCCTCCACCCCAACAACCCCACTAAACGCCCCCCTCAACCCCAACAACCCCACAAACAGCCCCCCTCCACCCCAACAACCCCACTAACAGCCCCCCTCAACCCCAACAACCCCACAGACAGCCCCCTCCACCCCAACAACCCCACAGACAGCCCCCTCCACCCCAACAACCCCACTAACAGCCCCCCTCCACCCCAACAACCCCACAAACAGCCCCCTCCATCCCAACAACCCCACAAACAGTCCCCTCCACCCCAACAACCCCACAGACAGCCCCCTCAACCCCAACAACCCCACAGACAGCCCCCCTCAACCCCAACAACCCCACAGACAGCCCCCTCCACCCCAACAACCCCACTAACAGCCCCCCTCCACCCCAACAACCCCACTAACAGCCCCCCTCAACCCCAACAACCCCACAGACAGCCCCCTCGACCCCAACAACCCCACAAACAGCCCCCTCCATCCCAACAACCCCACAAACAGTCCCCTCCACCCCAACAACCCCACTAACGGCCCCCTCAACCCCAACAACCCCACAGACAGCCCCCTCGACCACAACAACCCCACAAACGGCCCCTCCACCCCAACAACCCAACTAAACAGCCCATGCCTTCTCCACTCCAACAACCCCACAAGTAGTCCTCCCATTCTCCGCCCTCCAACACCTAGATTTAACAGTCCCTCATTGTGCCAATAATACCAGAAAACAACACACATGGTTATCATAATGATATGATTTCAAGAAGACAATGGTTGACTAGCTACAAAGCAGTTTGTAGTCGACAAACAGTGGACTAAACGTAGAGACAGAGCCAGACTGGAAATGCTGGGACGACTACTACCATGTTTGTCCGTGATTACAATGATATGCTTCGCTGACTCCCTAAGGGCCAAATGGATTATAATTTGTAAAATATTGCTGTCTAATTTGTATTAATGGCAACGCTCAGCATTTGAGATTACTTTCATCCACTGGTGAAATATTTATCAGCTACTGGGCGTTCTCTCATCTGGTAATGAAGTGCAACAAATGGAATTGAAATTGGACGTACATTAATTCAGTAACTAATTGACCCTGCTGCCATTTTCCCAGCCATGGGAAAGAAAATTTGGCTTTGTAAGTAAGATGTTATTTAATACTACCAGTAAACATGTGTCAGATTGAATCCTGAACAAACCTTTGTTTCATACAAATTCACTAAAGGAACAAAGAACTTACCCACAATAGTTATTTGCATACATACATAATAAAATAACACATGACCTGCCAGATTTATGAAGCACCTTCCAGTACAATCAAAGCCACCGGGCTAGCTCGGTGGTCTAGTGGTAAGACATCTGCTCTAGCAATGCAAAGGTCGTGGGTTCGAATCCCACCAGAGTTAATTGCCTGTGGATTTTTGTTCACAGAACTCGGGGAAAATTACTGAGTGTACTGTGCTTAAAGGCACTGAACACGTTTGTTAATTGTCCAAGACCAGTGTTCTCACTTGGTGTATCCCAACATATGCATAAAATAACAACCCTGTGAAAATTTGGGCTCAATTGGTCATCGAAGTTGCAAGAAAATGATGAAAGAAAAAACACTCTTGTTGTACAAATTTGTGTGCTTTCAGATAGGAATTTAAAGGCTTCAGGCCTGAAGTCTTTTATTATTTAAGTGAGAAATTACCTCTTTCTCAAAAACTACGTTACTTCAGAGGGAGTCGTTTCTCACAATGGTTTATACTATCAACAGCTCCCCAATGCTCGTTACCAAGAAATTTGTTATGCTATATTTTGAGATATTACCCACTGTGTACAGTGCCTTTAATACACATTGGTGTATGAGTAAAAAACGAGTTATATTACAATCAAATAATTATACTAAACATTTTACATTGTGAACGTTACAGTCACAATTACATTGTTATTAACTAGATACCAGTGTCTTATCAGACCCTTCCTAAAGAATTTTTGAGATGGGCGATCTTTAACGAAGGTATTTCAATTAAAGTTGAAAAGGGTACTGTTGTGTCTACTGTCTAAGATAACATGCATACAGTGCATAGTCAAGTTTGTGCCAACTCAATCTTTCTTGGAGCAACCTCCAGCTGTCAACCATAAACTCAATCCAGTCCCAACAACATTTAAAGCTGCTGTTCTCAATGAAAAAATTTCTTCTTCCTTAGTCCACCCTCTGCCACCTCCAGTCAAAACTCTTTCATGAAGTATTTTGGAGGAAAACCAACCCAGAACCAAGTCTGTGCCCAAGAATGTTCTCTAATATGGAATGAGCCAACTTATTTCGTTTAAGTAAAATAAAGTCTGTCCTGAGCCAATATGGCTCATCAGGTCGGTGTTTATATCCGGTTTCCTTGGCATTAAACAACTGAGAATATTTCTATTCTCCCTGGACAGGATGCCAGTCCATCGCAGGTTACTCCCCAGCTCTCGCCGGTACCCATTTGTACTCCTGGGTGGAGAGAAGCAATTATGATAAAGTGCCTTGCTCAAGGACACAAGTGTCATGACCGGGACTTGAACCCACACTCTGCTGATCAGAAACACCAGAGCTTGAGTTCCGGTACATTTAACCTGTGATACAAATTAGTAATTACACATCCTGTATCGAAAAATGATTTGTAGACCGTACACTTTTTTGTTGGATTCTCTCAGCATTGTTTGTTTACAAAGCTGGTGACTCTTTGGATGCTTGTTTTAATGGTTTTTTTTTAAAAATCAATGTAAGTTTGTGGTTTGAATCCAATAACAGCTGAATCCATTGAATGAACAAACCTGCATGCACACATGCTTCATTGTATGTGAAATACACGTTGCCAGGATTTTCTGTATGAATTGGATGATTGTATCACTCATTCAAAGAAACTAGCATCAAATAAATTTTCTAAAAAGGGCCACAGGCAATTTCATAACATCAAAAGACATAAGTTTAACAAAAATAGATTTTTACAGAAAACTCTATGTGACATATTTATCTACAGCATGTAGGATGAAACATCGGTTTAAAGCATTCGATATATTACTGAAAAACCAAATTTTAGAGAGATCATTGTGTAAACTCAAGCCCCTTTTTTGAGTTAATGTATTTCCAGAAATGCCTTTTACCTGATTGGGCAAATAACCTCCAGGGTTTAAAATGACTGTCAGAAAGAATTAAACCAGTAGCTAGTTTTTGTTTCTAATAATTCGCTGAACTTTCCCAGTGCTAGTGGTATATCCTATATAACTCTTTGTATGCACATTTGGAGATAAGCTTGATTTGAAAGAGCGGTTGTTTGAAATATCTGATACCAGGCTTTCTCCCACAGTGAGCGGTACACATGTTAAGGATAAATAACTTCACATAGATTCATCAAGGAGCAGACAATGTTGTTAGCTTGTCTTGTTTCATTCCTAAACCCATGTTGTCGATATTTAAAGGATTGTCCGCATTGTAGGCAAACCAAGGTATTATGACCGGATGCTGTCTTATACAGCTTGATTGATCTGTTGTATTATTCCTAACACTAGTAATCCCTCTACGTATTGATTAGTGGGATACAACCTCCCAACAGGTTCCCCTTCTAAATCTTCTCTGTGATTGTTTCTGAATGAAATTAGCCCCTGGGCTAGAGGTCTTACATTTGGGAACAAAGAGTACCCCTGGGGATGGTACCCCTATTCACCCTATGTGATTTAGAGCTAATCCCTCCCCTACCCTAACCTAAGACACAATATAATCCCTACATCAAGGGCTTCTTTAGACTGTGTTTTAGTGTGAAGTCCTTAAATCCCCTAAACATTCCAGCAGTTTGTTACATCTTACAGGAGGTATGTATTGATGTTCTGCTGAGATACTATCGATTGGGTGGCACATTGTCACCAACTGGTTAATATTCAATACAAAAGCTCTCATTCGAAATCCTCTAACAAGGCAAGAGTATGAGCACCCACCTCTTAAGTTAACACCAAATGCTTATCACTGAAAAGTGGCTACAAATTAGAGTAATTTCAGCTGATTGCATCTTGGCCCTCTCTCCCATCCAATCATTCGCTAATAACTACCTGAGTATGATGGTGCCTATTGTATGAAACAGTCTTAGTGAAGGGTAAATAAGGGTGGAATCCCATGAAGTAGTTTGGTATCAGTCCGATAATGAGTGTCTTATTTGTAGACTGTGTCACTTGTTAGATCGCTACTCATTAGGTTTGGTAAATGATCTTGAGTCTTGTGTAATAGTCCCCCACTATGCTGAGAGATGGATGCAGAACATAAATAAGTCAGCATGGTGTTGTTAACATAGTGGTAATTGAGAAACTCATCAAACTTTGATTCCCAAGTCAAGTATAAGCTGGAAGCATCTAGCTTGATGGTGAAAGTAACTTGGTATATATTATTGAGAGCAAAGCATGCTGAGTTAACAACATGCTCAAGGCTCTAGGTGACTGCTATGATTACAAGGTTGTACTTAGTTAATTTTAGGATGAATTATGTCACAGTGTGCAACCGACACTCACTAGCATTACCCCCCCCCCCTCGATAAAAAGTACATTCAGTTAAGACGTGACTGAAGTAATCCAGAAAATAAGCAAATATAAATTCAGCTCAATTTGTTTCCAACAGTTGATGTTATCGACACAGGTCAGACAGTAAGCATGTTCTATATATGTTTTAAAATGATGTTTCAAAAGGTAGCATTTCATTTACATGATGTGAAATCATTCCTTGAAGGTGGCTTGTAAAGGATTGACATGCAAGTAGTGAATTAAAGGGACACGTTGCCTTGGATCGGGCGAGTTGGTCTCTAAAAAGCATTTGTAACAGTTTGTTATAAAATGTATATGGTTAGAAAGACGTTATAAAAGTATAATACAATGATCTACACAATTATGTCTCGAAATTGCGTGGTTTTCCTTTTACATCATGAGCAAACATGGTCGGCCATTTTGTGGAGTCATATTTTTTACTCCACAAAATGGCCGACCGTGTTACTTCGCAAAGTATAAGGAAAACCACGCAATTTCGAGGCATATTTGTGTGGATCCGTTGTATTCTACTTGTATAATGTCTTTCTAACCATATGCATTTCATAACAAACTTTTACAAACGCTTTTTTTTAGACCAACTCGTCTGATCCAAGGCAACGTGTCCCTTTAATTGCTAATCATATCGACACTTCAGTGCAAAAACGTATCTCGATTTTGCCAAAAACGTTGTACCTTGCACAAAAACGTTGTATCTCAGCGCGTACTTGTTTTGTGTCTACATCCGGGCTATTTTAGGCGAGATACGACGTTTTGCCAATTTTAAACTTACGCGTATCGTAAGTGCTATTTTGGAGATACAAAGTTTTCGCACTGACGATATATGGACCTACATGTACATCTGTAAATTAACACCCCAAAACCCCAAAAATAAAAAATAAATAAAAATAAAGAAACAAGCCCAGTAGCACAATATCTTAAGTCATGACATAAATGGACTATTTACACTGCATTTCTTTCAATATGCCACTTGCAGTGGTTCATTAGTAACTTTCCTGGTATCATTAAATTCATGTTAAAAAAATTCTTTATAAAAAGACAGAATTGACACTTGAGGTGTAATGAAACAGAGAATTCAATCAAATTTGGTTAGTTTTCTACTGGTACGGATTGTAATCACATCGCCTCTTTGACCTTGATATTACCATAGCCATCACTAGCTACTCAATCCTCTATACAGAATTACACATGATGCATGAATTTCATTGAACTTATATTTTAAATCATAAAAACCAACATTTCTTGTTGTGTTTGGTTCAGCTTGATTAATTATTTCAGCAAGACTGCTGTTATCAACACATTGCTTCCATTTTGTAAATTTTCATTTATGCTGTTGGCATGAATATTTTGTATTGTTTCTTTCACGGTTGTGTTTGTTTGCAAGTCTGATGGGAAAAAGGTAAACAATTTCCTTGAATAAAACTATCTAGGAATCCTTTCAGACAATAAATGATGCAAGTTTGACATATTTGTCTGTGTGTGTACAAGCAGTCTTTTACTTGACTATTATTAAGAGTGTTTGATTATTCATTTGCTGGGTCGCCCTGTCTATCAGTTTAATAAAACTTGGTTCTTTGTACTTGGCTGTAATTCCAATCATCACCAACTGATCTATTATTAACAGTCACACATGTTGATTTTGATGATTCTCTTTTGTGGCAACCACAAGTTTATTCTCTCATCAAATATGGAGGAAGTTATTATCTTAATGGAAAGGAAGAGGCGGATGGAATCCTTCGTATAACGTCAGCACCACTATCATCAAAAGTGGTCTCTGTGGTAACACTAATACCCATTTTGATTGGACCCTTCATTCATTCAAATAGTTTGAATTTTGAAACATAGTAAGATGAGGAAGGGATTGTAAGGTTCGAGTGGTGGGTGTGGTCATTGTGTAGCTGGGTGTGGTCATTGTGTAGCTGGGTGTGGTCATCATGTAGTTGGGTGTAGCATTATGTAGACCACATGCAATAAATGCAATCAGAGATGCTTTGTTTTCCATTGTACTTGTTGACGTTGTTTGTATTTATTCCTTATGAGAATGAGTCCAGCAGTAGGGATTGTTTGTCATTTGAAAGTGCTCTTAAAAATCATTTTGGAAAAATTGTTTGGAAACAAACTTGACATAAATCTATAACTGATGTGTTAAAAATGAACTTTCCCTAGATTTCTATAATGTACATACATTTTAATCCGTAAGTAATCAGAACTTACCTGTTGAGTATTTCTATGTAAATTATTGATATAATCATTTGTGAGTACTTTGTTTACATCCATTTGTGACAATCCCAGACACTAGGTGGCAGCAGACATGTCTATCCTTCTCACTGGTATGTATTCATTGTTATGATCAGAAACCTAGTGACACTTATCAACATTGTAGTTTTTAGCCTTGGTTAAACAGAAATTTCTCTTACAGTGTAAATTGCATTTGTTCATTGGATTTTAGAAACGGTGGGTTTTTTTTCTTCACAGTACTCAAAATTCACCATTTGCTTGTTTTTGAAAAAGTAAAATTTCAACCCAAAGTGTTTTATACAATAGAGTTGACATCTTGTTGTATGCTACTGAAATCCTGCATGACTCGTTGTAGATGTGCTAATTGTATATCATGCAGATACAATACAACTTGTATATATCAGTGTCCCTGGCAAAAAGGGATTGATGCTGGTTGATTCTCAGCACTGTAGGGGACCATACGTTAATATTCTTAATATTCTTGTCACACTGCAAATTCAAATTAATTAGGAAACCTGTAAAACATTAATAGGAAAATGAGATTCCTGATTGATGATGTAGTACAATACCACCAGTAGAAAAACTCACTCAATTTCATTGCTTTGTGTTTAATTACAACTTTACATAGCTCTTTATTATGAGAAGCGAAGCTTTTTTTCCAGTTATTGTTGTCTTTTAATTTGAGTTTTATTGGTTTGTCTGAAGGCGTCAACCATTGAAATACACTGCATTGGCTCGCCAAACGCAACTTCAGTTAAAATAATAAAATTGCAACAGAAGTAAATGATTGTAAATTTCACAAGTTAGTTTGGTGACCTTGTTTTAGCAATATCGAGGCATAGGTCCTTTCTCTATGATCGAGGGTTGCAATGAATTTAACTGTGTGGACTTCAATTCAATTGAAATCAGCGAACAGCAACTTATTATGCCATTAGAAACAACAATGTTTAGTAGAAAGAAGGATGATTGTCAATTTCACAAGTTAGTTTGGTGACCTTGTTTTTAGCAAGATCGAGTGTTGCAATAAATTTAACTGTGTGGACTTCAATTCAATTGAAATCAGCAAACAGCAAATCATTATGCCATTGGAAACAACAGTGTTTAGTAGAAAGAATAATGATAGACATATGGTCTTGTATTTACTGCCTAAACCATAAATCATGGTCATAATCATGCATTTAAATGATTTCATAAATGAATTTTAAATGAAGTCAGGATTCTGTACTGAGTTATCTGTGGTGGGAAAAGTTGTACCCCTATC